>JAJEKB010020736.1:0-32248 GCA_022393335.1 Macrotrachela quadricornifera
GATTCATTTTAAGTTTGATATTTATGAAATAACCAATAAATTGATTGATGATGACATCTACTTAATTAATACATTTTAAATCAATAGTTTTTCTTAATTATCATTATCAGAGACCATTACATATAAAGTTGTCGTGCATATTTTTCTTACAGACTATTCAGGTGTCGTTAAAAATCATATTCTTCGCATAAACTAACCTTTTTATTTTTTAAAGAGCAGATCTTATCATAAGAAATATTGTCTATTAAAAAGAAGATTCATTGTTCTTTGAACTTTTCACAAATAAATTTTCTTTATCAATGAGCCATATCATCATATATTGATGATTGATAGAAACAATCGACTTATGGATATCTTATATCCATGTTAATCATTTCAAATGCTTCATTAATTTATAATATAAATTCTCTATGGTGAACAGATGTTTTGAGAGTATTTTATATTATAACTTATTGGCAAAAAGTTAATTATACAACTTCGTCTGGATATTTTCTTATCAATATGAAGAACAATTATATTCAATTTGAGCAAGCTAATACATGTATGAATTTCACATTATTTTATATATGATAATTTCTTCTTTTTTATGAATCTCGTTTATGTTTTTTTTTCTGTTCTGTTTCTAAATCGTTTATTCTATTTCTGTTTAATATTGTCTGTATTCAATGCAATACTATTCTTTTCCTCTTGCAGTGTGCGCTCCATACTGAACAAATTTGTGCATATTCAGAAAAGTTCAATGTTTAAAATTATGCGAAAAATATACAGAACGTCATAAAACAGTAGCATGACTGTATTCTTTATTTCACTTCTATTTTCTATCATTTTGCTTTTCTGACATGTTTTTTCACACAATAATATATTGGAACATAATTAACATTTTAATATTTTAGAACTCATAGATTCATACGTAATATCAGTTTTTGTGAAAGCATTGATTCGAGATTTTTTTTATGTAATTTGAGCTAAACATTTATAGTAACGATAAGTTTCCATACAATAGAAAGATCGATTGATTTATGATCAAATATATAGAAAAAGAGATAGTTTATTTTTTTCAAAAACTGACATTTTGCCTTCATACTGCTAATTTCGGCCAAAGTTGAGAATACCATCCGTTCTTTTTTTGAGTAATCTTTTATTCGGTGTCCTTCTAATAAATAACAACTTTTAATACAGCTTAAACTGCTCATCTTTTCACATACTCTATGAAATTAAACATGCTGACGATTATTTCGACCAAAACTGATATTATCATTTATTTTTTCATTGACATTTTTTTTCGTTCAACCTTTTTATATACAACCTATCAATCATTCACATATGAATACATAATTAACATATTGTTCTAGCTTTTTTTATGTGTAAAAAAAATGTCTGTGAGCCTTTTATTTTAAGTTACATTAACATTAAATTTTATTATAAATAAACAACAACAACAACAACAACAAAAATTATAATACAATATATATTTATGTTATCATGGATACATGTAGTTTATTAATAGGTCCACCTTGATTTTTAATCCAAAAACTAATATTATATATTTGTCCTTTTGTTGTATTTAAATTTTGAATTAAATGACTAACATAAGAAATAGATTTATGACAAAATGCATACATACCAGAATGTTGATTTGAATTATTACGTGAAAGATTCGGTAGAGTATAATTATATTTTGAACAAAAATAAAATGGTTTAAGAATGCCACTTTCAAAATCACCATTATGTATTAATTTAGCTTTTGAATTAATATTTATTAATGATAAATCATCCAAACACCAATATGAAGAATCATGTTGAAAACTAAATACAATTGTATCATTTGATGTCATAGCTCTATATAAATAAGTATAATATGTATAATTGAATTGAGTTACATTAATTAAACGAAGTAATGTTGTAACTCGAGAAATAGGTAAACAGGAATTTGATATATTCTCTATAATTATTATTCGTATAAAGAAATAAAATTTTCATTGTCTTTTTATTTATTATTATAAAACTTAAATATATAATATTCATGTATATACATACCTGAAAAATATTTTATCTTTCTATTTGAACCCTGTTTGGTTATAATCAGAAGAAGTGATATACATAAAACACCACACATTGTTATAATCATTAGAAAAATAGCTGCCCATGATCTTTTTTCACAATCTGAATTATGAATTAATGATTGTTGTATTCGTACTGATTCACTTGGATGAACTATTGCATTACGTTGATTAGATGTTAAATGACAATTTGATGGAAGTTTAATGGTTTCTATACTTATTGTATCAGATATAGTTGAATTTCGACGTTGAGCAGCAAGTTTTTTTAAATTTTTCTCACTAGAAAGTTCTTCAATATGAAGAATTTCTCGAGTAAATGGACTAGTTCCATGCTGTTGAATCCAACGTGTAATTGCTTTTCGTTCATAAACATGACCATCTGAAGCACGAACAGGATCATGAAAAAGTTCCAATGTAATAGGACAAATCAAGTCATCATCATTACTATATTTAGTATCATTCATTTTTAAACAGAAAAAACTATGATTGTATTCTAATATAAAAGAAAGAAAAAGAAATTTTTTTTTTGACGTAGTTTTATGGAAAATGTTGTTTGTTTTATTAGTTGGAAGTAAATGGAATGACGAAGGATGTTATATATAATTTTCTTTTTTTTTTTTAATTACTATACACTCTCGTTTATTGGCGGTATTCGAGTAAAAGAACCAAAAAAAAATAAACTCTTAGTGCATTTTTCTTTCAGTTAGAATTTTCATTTAAAATTCAAAAATCATGTATATCTTATATGACAGTTTGAACTTTTATTTAAAGAAGGGAAGCGTGTCAAAAGAACTTAGTCAGTTGTCAGAAAACTGTCGACAAATAAATACTGAAGTATTCTTCTATAGGAAAATTATGTTGTATGTTAGAATTACTAAATTAAAATATCATCATATCAGCTACACTTAATTCTTTTTATCTTTATTAGTTATTATAATTTCTCAATTATTTCCTAATTAAAAAAGTAATATTATTTATAATATTAAACATTTCCAAAACAAGAATGTTTTGTTTTAGTATTGTGTCATGTTTTACATTCTTATAGTAAAGATAAATTAATGAATTTACGTAATCTATTACATACTGATATAAGGTATGTGGCTCATCCCAGTTGATAAGATTTTAAGAACTTTAATTTCGATTGAACCACTTCGAAGCAATTCATTCTTGATTATTCATCAATTTTCCAACATATTATCGAACAATGCCTAACTGTATAATAATTTGGAAAAGCGTCATTCTCCTCGGATCTTAGTCACTGTATGAGCTGTTGATCTAGTAACTGGTGCACTGATAGTTCTCTATAAGTGTAGATCGCCAATACAACTCATATTCTTATAGACTGAGTCTTAAGAGGAATAGGATGAGTACAATTCATTTTCATTGTAGACTTCATAAATAGGGATCTGCAAGATGATTCCGACCAGTTTTTTACCAGCTAGATTAGACTACGCATTTTAATATTTGTTATTTTTTTATGATTAGAGGTCTCAAAACCAGCAATTCTTTTTGCAATTTCAATCGAAGTTTTGCGATAACTTGTACAATTTTCTTTTATTGCGTAAGCCACAATATACATAAATTTGATTCTATAACAATTCTGCCATTTCTTTATTTATTGCCTCGATAAACAACAAACAGGTACAAGTTCTCGTTTCTTTTTTGTACGGGACAAGAAACCAGTTTCATATTACATATATGTATCGTACTTATGAGAGTACGAAAATTCATGAAACTTTACCTGGGCGATTTTACAGAATGTCTAAACAACCTAAGTTCTCTGGTCGGAAATTCAGTTTTAGACACTCTTATTACATTTTGAAGAAAAACTAACGTTATACTCGAAGCCAACATCTGAAAATATGCTGAATTCCATAAGATCTAATATATTTTCAAAAAAAAAATTTCTTATTATGGAGACGATCTCTTGAGTGACATACACCTATTTCTGAGCATAAGAAGACACATGTTCGTCTGTTGATGCTAAACCTCTCCATTGCATGGTATGTAATATGTTGTAATAGACTTCAAAACAATGAACATGTCGAAATAAATTACCTAGACATCAACAACTGAAAACACCAAGACGACACATACAAATTAAATAATATTGGCAGAAGAACAACTATTCTGTATGAACTTATTTGATACATTTTCTGTATATACAATGGTTAGCATTGCTATGCAGCTTCTTGCAATATCCTTCAGTAGACGAAAATATAATAAATAGACATTGAATTTCATAGTACAGTTTCTGATAGGTAGTTATTCAATATAATTGTATAAACTGATTTTATTGTTATGATCTATTAAAAGAGCTAAGAAATAAAATCCAGTGCTTCATTTCGATGCTACGCATAATTAAAAAATCAGACGAATACAATAATTTTGATACTGATAGTCATTTTTGTAGTAACTATGCATGCAATGATATTGTACTTCCCTTTAATCATTATTCAGCTCATCTGAATACGAGGGTCTAATTCATGATAACAATATCATTCTCAATCATTTTTGACAATAGAAACTAATATGCTCTAAATCAATTGATTTTGCTTATTGGTAAAATGTACGAAATTCTCAATAGTTTATACTATAGTAGTTAAAAGAAAATCCTTGTGTGATTCCTACTTCTCGCATAAAATATCTATTAATAGAATTTTATTTTTGTCAATCATAATTTCTTCACTCTTAAATACTAAATAAATATAATCGAAAAAAAACAGTGCAATATTGATGCAAAGTTAATCTCAATCATTGTCTCACATTTACCTGGTGATCTTACATACTCTTCACATCAACACCTAGAATCTTAGTATTAACATATCTAGTTAAGTTTTGCTACGTCTTCATCAATTCGATCAAGATAGATTAAGAATATTGTGGAAAAGTCTTTGGGTTGTAACGACCATTATCCAACATTCTATCCTATCAACTGCGCCAAAATAATCAATCATCCCATCGCATGTATGACGTCAATTGATGTATACTAATCATGACTCATTTCGCAAGTGTAAATCACGTGTCATCTAAGAATGATAACTGATCATTTACGATTTGATTACAAAATATTTCCGTTTCGAAATCGATCAAAAGGAATTGGCATATCTCTATAAACATGAGGTTGAAAAATGTAGTAACCTAAATCAGTGCCACTTTATTGATATACAACATTGTATCTATTTTCTAATAGTTTCTACAAAGAGTTTTCTATTCTAAAACTTCTTATTTTAATTCAATGATATTTAATTTCATAGTCATCTTACACTGCACTAGAATCAATATTTCAGCACATCACATTGTTGAATAATTTCAACTATGAAAAAACATATTTATAGCTTAAAAGGATATAATTTATTTACATATTTTCGTTTTCAAGCAAACCCAATATTATGTTTTAATACATTGATATATTTACATTAAAAAAAAATGTCCACTATTATATTATACAAAAAAAAGCTTTATTTTTGCATTTGATGAACATGTGTTTAATTAAACTTTGACATTGTCTGCATGATTTGTTGCAAGAGGATTACCCGGTAAACTTTGAGCACATGCTAATACAATTGTTAGAGCTACAAGAAATGCACGATATTCGTCATTATCATTAGCTATATCCATCCAATAAACAGATTTTGATGGTGAAGTATCTCTTGTTACAATGGCTACTACATTTCCATTTTTTGTTAATGTAAATTCCTTAGAAAATATACCACCTCTTTTTTCCATTAAATATTCACCATTAAGAGCACTAATTTCTAATTTATGTTGCAAAGGTGAACCAGTTCGTTTTATTGATGCTAATTGCATTTCATTAGCATCACGACGAACTGAATATATATTATATGTTGGATGTAAATGTAAATTTTCCTGACGAATTTTAATTAATTCATTTCCATTAGCGTCATAAAGTAATAATTTATTACCCATTGCAAATAGCGTTGAATCAACTGTATAATGAACAGCACCTGATTCATCTGTAATTACAAATTTATCATCTAATGCAAAATGCTTTTCTTGAATAATATAACGAGTAGGTTTTATTGTTGATTCCGACATTATTTTGAATAATTAGAATTATGTATGCTTGTATTTAAAAATAATAATATGATATATACGTCTATATTGAGAAGATACGAGATGAAATATTGGACCGTGACATCAACGTATTACTCTGAATACAAAAAAGAAAAAGAGAAACGTAACTAAGTACGATTCTTTTTTACCACTAAAAATACGATACCAAGAATAGAATTTAGTTTGCACTCAAATATCCCTTAAAATGATAATATGGTTGATTTCGATATTTTCCATCGTTTATTATCAAATAAATAACTCGAGAAAATTTCATTATGCATAATAAAAAAAAAAAGAATGTAGAAAAAACAAAAAAAAAACACACAAATAAAAATTACAATATACATTTCTTATTCGTTGTTTGTCACATTATCCATCAATTGGATATACATATATAACAATAATAATTTTTAGACAGTGCGTCATCACATGATGCATTTAGTGAAACATACACTGATCTACAACTACGAATCTAACAAGATGTTTTATGTTTAAAAAAAACACAAAAAAGAAAAAATTATATAGTAAAAAATGTTCACTGTTTAATTTTCTATACTCGATGATGTATGAATAATTTTTTGTTTTTTATAATTAAAATGATTTTCTTCATTTTTTGATATAGCTAAATCAAGTGGTTGATTAAATGAATAATTATGAGATAGACGAGCAGTTAATGATATTGGAATAGATTGCTTTCGTTTTGTTGATGATTGGAATAATGGATAATAAGATTGTTTTTCAATATTATTATTACTATTTAATAATTCTAATGATGATGAATTTGATTGATTAGTTTTTAATATAGAATTATTATTTGAATTTATATTTGATAATATAGATGAATAAGATGAAAAATATTTAAGATAATGATTCGAGATTTCTGATGATAATTTATTATTTTGAATATCATTTGATGATTTTTTATTTATTGTTGAATAAATTATATTTGTTGTTGTATTATTACGTTTCATATCTTTTCGTATTTCATCTGGTGAACGCATAAAACGATATAATAATCTTTTTGATTGTTCTTTTGATATAATATTATTTGCATAATAATAACGCATACCACGTGATAATTTTTCATATGTCATTGATAAACGATTTTTTTGAAGACCTAAAGATAATTTATCTATTATTAGTATTATAATAATATAAATAAATATAAAAATACCCCAAAGTGCAGCAAGTTTATCAGCATGAACAATTCGAAAAATCATTTTTTCACGATTTTCCCAATTAATTACTGATTGATAAAGTGAATCTTCGAGTAAAATATATAAAAATTCCCATAAAATACGACAATCTATTTAAAAAAAAAAAAAGATTTAATAAAAACAAAGGAAAATTTTTTTTTATACTTTTAGCTGCTTGTGGTTTCATTAGAATATCTCCATGAAAATCAATTCGATCATTATAATAACGTATTTGACTAATATTAAAATTTTTTACAATATTATTTGTTTCTTGTTTTGGTTTTGAAAATATTTCTAAATCAGTTTTAATTGGTATTGAAGAATTTAATTGTGGAGAAATTGATGGTGTTGGAATTTTTTCATATTGTTCATTAGATTCTTCTTTAATAGATAATAATGGAGGATGAATATCAATTTTATTTACTAAATAATATGATAATTTTAAGATTAAAAGAAGAAATAAAAAGAAATTTTAATAAACCTGATGAAGAAGAATTTAATGTTTGTTGTGATTCATGATAATTAAATGCTGGATGTAAATAATTCATTGATGATGATGATAATGGAGGATTTATATGACGAATAATTGATGGAGAAAGAAGATTAAAATGATTCCATAAATTATATTGAAAACCTATAGAAAGACAAAAAAAAAAGATAAAAAATTTTTTTTTTTGAAATAAAAATTTACGTTGACAAGTTAATAATTTAATTACAGTATTATGTTGTTGAAGAGCTTTATGTAAAATATCACCAGAACGTAATGAACGTTGTTTAAAACCATTTTCATTCAATAATAATAATGCTTTACCTATTTAAATAAATTTTAATATATTGAATAAAAAAAAAATATTTCTTATTTAACTAACCATTCATTTCAAAATCATTCAAATTAATATTTCCTAATGAATATTCATTAATACAATAAATAATCCATTTTTGTACATCATCTATTGTCCATGTATCAATAGGATGAACTAAATTAAAAAATAAATAGAATAAAAAACAAAGTATTTTTTTATTAAAAATTTCTTACGTAAATTTTGTAATAAATTCATTTTAATTGTTGATGTTAAATAATTATTTGTTGATTGAGAAATATTATTTGTCATTATATCACTATTAAATACCATACTAAAATATAAAAACGAAATGTAAATTTTAATCTGTTTTTATAATATAAAAAAACAAATAAATAAAAATCAATGATGCATTACGAATCACGGAAAAGATGACGTTTGTCAAAGATACATACCCTTATGTATTCATCCTGTAATCATATTTTTTCCTTGAATATGACGTACATTATTGACGCAAAATAAAATACATACCTTTACCTACACTTACACCCACACAATTAGTTTCTTATTTTTGTTTTTTAAGAATATATGTGCACTTCCGTACGTTTACCTAGCAAGGAAAATGAATGATGAAAAATAGGTGATAAATAGAACGGTATTTATTGACGATAATTGTATATAGTAATGAGTACATTATATTTTTAATGATTGGAACTAGAAGATTAGATTTTATAAAATGACTAATTGGTATTTTTATTTGATATGAAAGAAAATAATTAAGCGAAAATGTCAATAAATAGATAGATGAATAATTTTTTTAACATTGAATTATGTTTACATTCATAATATAATATTCTATTGTTTAGCAAAAATAAAAGAGAAGAAATAATGTAAAAAATGACCTCGTTTTTTTTTTTTCGAAAATTTCTTGTAGGTCAAGAAGAAAAATCTAGTATATTTTTTTATATTATTGTCTACTTTGGAAGTTCAAGAGTATGATTCTATCATAACAGAAGACATATTCCCTGTTCTATTTTTTGCTCTCTCTCTCGCTCTTTCGGTCAGTCTACAAAGAAAATTATTTCAAGTTGCTTTTTGAACATGTATATACATATTGGCCTTGTTCTGTTTTCTTTTTCCTCTCAGTCATCATCATCATCACCATTCATTCTGTCTACCTGTCAAGACAACAACATCGAGAAAAAGAGAAGAGGAAGGTTCGAAATAGCATACATAGTAAAACAAAATTTTTCGTTTTTCTTTTTTTTTTTTCTTTTCCTTTCTTTTATTGAACGATATCCGCACGAACATACTTAACACATACATATTTCGGTCTTTATCTCGGTGACCTCAAAATAAGAACGAACACTATGTATGTGCAATTTTCTCAATATGAAATCTATCAATAGAGGTGACCGGAACAAAACATGAAAAGAAGAATAAAAAAAAAGAAAAAAAGAAGTTGTCTCGTCTCTTAAATTCTTCTCCTTTTATTTTATTGTCATGTTCCATTTAATGGCATCATTGTTCTGTCATATGATACTATACAATCATCATTTAGTCTCTAGACTCAATTAGAAAATGAATATGTATATAATCAACAGGTGTATGCGAGCAATGATGACATTGATAAGATCTATGACAAACAATAATCAATTGATTACGCATATGTATGTTAAGCTTTATTTCTATAAAGAAGTATTAAATATAAAAAAGATGATAATCATATGAACAATTTTCTGTTTTCGATTATAATACATAATTTAGTAAAAAAAATAAAGGTAGGTCATAATGACCTACTTTTTATTTCATTGATCTATATAAACATTTTAAAAAAAAAATATTTATTTCGTTAAATTTTTCTCACTATTATAAATTGCATAGTTAAAAAGAAAGGAAGAGAAATATTTAATATATGCGACTTTGATTCTGTTGAATGAACAAAGAATAGTCAAAAATTTTCATTTTACACGCTATGAATTCAATAAATATTGGTTGTGCTTCATTTAATATATGCATTGTTTCAATTCTAATGTTCCTGTCTAGTGAATGGTAATGAAATTTAACTTAAAAGAGAAATTTTTTAAAAAGAAGACATATACTTAACGGGAAGACATGTAAAATAAAAAGGAAGGTTTGCTAACCTGTTCATTGAAGATAACAACATAATCGTAAGATGAAAGTTGATTCAATGTTTGAGAATATATATATATGTATGTTCTATTTATTATCATAAGAGATAACTAAGTTGGTCATTTTTATGTTAAAAATGATAAGACAATATATATGAAAGAAGGAAGCAAAAAAAAAATATATTTGAATAGAACGATAATAGTTCATATGATGATATATGATTTAAAGGCCTACGTGTTTTTTTCTTTTATTAGTCATATCATTTTTCGTTTATTTGACGCACATATTAGTATTGTAATTAAGTTGAAAATGAAATCGAAAGGAATATTGTACATATTGCAATTAGAATTACTCAAAAAAAAAAATTAATTTTGTTTTTTTGTATTTATTAGGTACAATCATTCCTATATTGATTAAATCAAATAGGCGATGTTTGATATTAAAGAAATAATATGCAGTTGACAAGTAGATTTTGATTTTAAAAAAATGATAAAAGATATTACTTAAAAGAAAAACTGGTTATTTACCTGTTGATATCATGTAATGATAGTTTATTTTTTTTTAAATTAAAAAATAAAATAGATGAAATAAGTATGTCGAAATAACCCGGAACTTTAAAATGAAACCAACATTATGTTTGTCACGGGATGACATTTTTTTCTCTTTTACCTCGGTATTTTTTTTTCTCTCTTTTTTCGGTTCTTTGTTTGAAGATTTGTATAATGGTTGTTACATGACAAAAAAAAAAACAACAATAACAACAAAATAACAAAACATATATTCATAGTCAGTGTAAATATGACATTCTCATATTAAATTTCAAAATATAATATATATCTATTTTTAAAATTATCATACAACTAATATTTAACTGATTTTCTATGTTTTTCATATGCTGATAGAAATTATTTTGTACATAGTTTTTCCTAGATTATTATTATCGTCAAGCATTTATATATATTCTCTTTCGTGTTTTTCTTTTTCTTTTTCTTTACCTGTTGATTTCTTTTCGAATCACGTTTACATACGAATATAAGCGGGAAGTATTCAGTGCATTTTATGTTTCCTTACGCATTTTGCGCATAAACATTTGGTATAGAATAATAAATGTAAACCCTTTTTTTTTCTTTTTTTTTTTTTGAGAATGCAATTGAAGTAAATGATGAAAAGAAAACAATACGATTCAATATTATATGATGTACAGAAGAATAAACAAACGAAAACAAAAAAATAGAAACGATATTTCAATTTTTTCTTTTTTGAAATGAATTTAATTGAAAAAAAATGTTTTCATCTACTTTATAATTGTTTGAAATATTTTAAATTCTTTTTTTAATAGAATAAAGAAATAGAGAAAAAAAAAACTAGTTATAATAAATATATGATACAATAGGCTAGTAACGAGGCTACAAATACGAAGATTCGTTAGTCGTTCTGTCGTTTTTGTTTTCATCTACATTCGTTACGACAAGATATACAAAAGGAAAGATAAATACATAAAAAATAATCCTCTATATGTAAGACATATAATCATCATACAAATAATAATAAGAACAGTAACAGTAGCTAAATGGGTAACAAACAGACAATAGATACATTATCTGATAAAGATGTTCAAATGTTAGTTAAAACAAGTGGGAAAAGTGAAAATGAAATTCGTCAATGGTATGAAGAATTTTGTCAAGAAAGTAATAAAAATAATCGAATGAATAAACGACAATTTCAAACATTTTATACACGATTAAGAAATAATCCAAATTTAGAAAAACTTACTGATCATATTTTTCGAGCATTTGATACTGATAATTCAGGTAAAAAAATTAAAATTTTATATTTATTTTTCTTTTTCTTTTAACTATTTAAAAAGGTACAATTGATTTCTATGAATTTCTTATTGCTTATATTACAACAACTGATGGAACACAACGTCAAAAATTTGAATATGCATTTGATGTTTATGATATAAATAGTGATCAAATAATTGAAAAAAAAGAAATAAAAAAAATTCTTAATTTAATATGTCGAGTTATGGGTTTATCTGAACATGATGCAGAATTATATACAAATACATTGATGATTGCATTCGATTCCAATCATGATAAAGTATTAACAAAAAATGAATTTATCGAAGGATGTTTACATGATTCAACATTAGGAAAAATTTCAAATCCATTTAATATTTAATTAAAAAACAAATATTCAAAAACTATATTCTTTATATTAATCAAAAATAAAAACAAATACACGTTTTTCTTTTCCTCAAAATATAATTTTGGATGAATAATAACCTTGAGAAATGTATACAAATAAAAATATACGACTAAGATTAATGAGTAAAACTAGAGATTATAACTTTTTGCCTAATACAATGTCAGTCTATTATAAAAAAAAGATATATCCAAAGATTTGAATACTTCTCAAACAAGGAAATTAAGTACACAAAATAGTTCAGAAGTAACCGGGTATAAAGAATGCTCTATAATTACAAATAATAAATTGTTAATAATATTTTTCACACTGTTTATTGATGTAGAGACCTGATAGCTTCAGCAAATAAAGTTTTTCATTAGATACATGTATGTTAAAAATATTAGCCATATACTTCAATGAAAAATATGAAAAAATTTAATTAATATGTTATCATTCATTATTATAGGGCGTTTTTTATGATTGGATACTTCCGAAACACCCTATTCAAGTCTTCTATTTTAAATAATGTAAAATCAATACAAAATATCAATATTATGCTGATATTCGTTCTATATTTCATGAGTTCTAAATCTTAATTAAAATTACTTTATAGATAAATAAAACAGACATTTTCGGAGAACGGGACAATTACATTCTAAAACAATTGCTCGTCGAACTGAATAAATTCATATAAACATAAACAGAAGTGAGTATATCCTAATGGCCATTTTAATTCTATCACATAATTGACAATATTTTTGTTGCGAATCTCTTTTTTTAAAACTGTAATATATGTTATTTTGTAGTAAAGCTGAAAACATACTTTAATGCTCACGGGAATTTGGATACGAAAATTTTAAATCCAACATGCTGTATTTAGAAGTAAAAGTCAATTAGATTATCTGAGAAACGTAAACAGTATGCTAGCCATACAAATAAATAAGCGAAAAAAAACGAATGCCGTATTTTCAGAACAACTATCGAATTCAGATAAAAACTAGTTCGCAAGTGTCGTTAAACTTCGTTTTCAATCTTCGAGTTCACATGTAAATAATAAGTCCATGATATCTACCATATAACTTTTAACGATCCTATGGTTTCATTTTTTTTAAAAGTCTGACGATCAATAATATATTATTTGTAACATTCATTTAAATAGTTTATATCGTATATATATATATAAACTAATTTTTATTGCTATTTAGAACTTATAAAACATATAATCTTGTTTTGAGAAGTAATAATAGTTTTTTTTCCTCTTGATTAAATCTTGTACATATTCATCATGATATTCAACAGAAAACATATTTTTTTTTTGTCTCCAAGTTTTATACAATCATACACGCTCTAAATAAACAAGCAAATACATATCGAGCGTAATTATGAAAACACCAAATAAACAGTTACAACACATTGATGTATACACAAAAAGGAAAATGAATAAATGTATATTATGAGGAAATTCTGACTAGTAATCAATAGAATAAAGAATTGTTTTTCACCAAGCTATTTCAACATTTGAAAAAATATATGTATCCGCTTGTTGCATTATAGAATCAAATCGATCGAATAACTGAAAAAAAAAGAATTTATTATTTAAATAATTATAAAAATAAAAATAGATAAATTACTTCTTGTAACCAATTTGCATCTCCGCATATAGCACTAATTAATTCGGTTGCATCAGCTGTTGGATTTAATACTTGTAATTCTGCAACCTAAAATATAATTTAAAAAATAAATTCTTTTTTTTTTTCTTTATATTAATTTACTTTTTGTTGTGCATGATAAAACATATTATAAACATGATGTTTAAGTTGATGAGCTGTTTGAGCTAAAGCAGCTATATTTTCACATACAAATATTTCCTTTAAAAAAATATAAAAATGAAATATATATTTTGATTTTTTGTTTTAAAATTTACCAATATTTGTAATGGAGTTTCACTTGCTTTCAATGACTCAACATCATATTGATTTCCATGAAAACGTAAGGTATGTGAAACTGGTTGAGATTTATCTTCAGTAACCTAAGATTTTTCATTTAATGAATTCATATATATATATATATATAAAACTTTTACTTGACAATGTAATTGTCGTTGAGGATGAGCAATAATATCAAGTAAAGGATATTTTGCAACGGCATACTAATTAAATAAAAATATTTAATATTTTTCAAATTTCTTCTTTTTTTTTCTTACCGGAAATGTTTCAATTGTACGTCTTGATTGAATAACATAGTTATAACGTTGTTCAAGCATTTCATCAATTAATCGAATATATGTTGCATATTCATCTAAATTAAATAAGAAAATATCTTTTTTAATATAAATTTAAAAAAAACAAACAAAATTTTTACCATTATTTGCTTTTATTCTTGGTAATACATCGGCATCATAAACATGATTAACAAGTACTTGAGCATAAACATCATGTTGAATACGTACTGAACTCATATGACCATGAATTCTAATAGAAACAAAAAACAAAACAATTAATCTTTTTTTATTTAATATAAAAATAATCTTACTTAAGTTTTATTGGATGGGATTCATTAACAATACGTACAACTTCTTGATTATTATGTAAACCTTTTAATTCACATTTAAGTGGAACATAATCTTCATAAACATTTGTATAAAACATTCCCTATAATAAATATATTATAAGTCTCGTATTTAGAAAAAAATATTACACAGATATATTTTTTTTATATCATGTTTTATAATAATATCAATTTAAATTAATTAATATTTTTCTTACTTCATCTGTAGCTTCCCAAGCAATTTCTGAATCAGCAAGTACTGTATCATATTTAAGTAACAAGGTTTTCGTATGAACTTTCCAAATCGGAAAATGAAGTAAATTAAGAAAATGTCCTTTATAAAGTAAAAATTGTCCAATTTCAAATGGAATTTCTGGACCCATTTCTGTTACTAAATACAAAAAAAAAGAGAGAATTTTTTTTTTATTTAAAAATAAAATTCTTAAACCTTCTTCTGCAAATTGTTGTGTAGTAGTATTAGTTGTATTTGATTGATTTGCTATTGTTTCTTGTTGTTTAACATCATTTGATGTATCTTGTTGATTTCGATCAGTAATTACTTGTTGTTGAAGTGCAGCATTTGCTAATTGTAATTGTTCATTTTTTAAATCATATAAAGCAGCTGCTGCTAAAGACGGACGATCAATATCCATATAGGATGAACTAAGAAAAATAAAAAAAATAAAATAAAATCTTTTCTTCTTTTAATATTTACTTTGGTGTTGTCGATGTTGTCGTTTGATAAATTCCTTCATTTGTTTGATTAATATCTAAAAAAAGAAAATAATTTTATTTTGTAAATAAATAATAATTATTTGATGTGTTTTACTCGAATTATTTGTACCAAAATTTGTTTTAGATATTGCTGCAGCTAAAAGTGCATCTGCTGTTTCCTAAAAAAAAAAGAAAAAGAAATTGAATTTTAATTCTTTTTTTATTACTTTTTCACTTTGTACTCGATTAGGATCAGTTGTAGCAAGTAATTCATTTGAAAGATAAGTTGTTGTATTAGAATTTGCATGTTGTTGTTGTTGTTGCTGCTGTTGTTGTTGTTGTCCTTGTACCATTTCATTTAATTGACTAAGTATTGCAGCTGCTGATGCTGTAGCTGATTCAATACCTTCATTACCATTTGATTGTTGTGTTACTGTAAGTGTACCAGCACCTAATTGATCAATAATATGTTGAGGTAATGTAATTGTTGTCTAAAAAAAAATAAATATTAAAACATTTTATGTAGAATTTCAGATACTATCTTTTTTGATTATAGTAGAAAGAAAATTTTTTATGAATTATTTATAAATTTTCTTACAGCAGTATTAAGAATATTTGGTACAGTTTGAGTATTACGAAATAAACCAGTTAATGCATTTAAATTTTGTTGTTGAGAATTTGGTGTTAATGTTATTGTTTGAGGTAAAAATGTTGTTGTTTGATTATTTGTTGTTGTTGGAAGATTCTTTAATAATGGATTTATTTTAACACCTTTACTATCATCATATAATGGTCGACCAATAACCATTATTTCTTCAATACGTGATTCATCATTAACCATATATGTTTGATAACCCATTGAACCTGTTGGTTGACCAAGAGAACTTAAAACAATTCCAGCATTAACTGAACCAACATATACATTATCTTTTGGTTTACGTAGAATAGGTTCATTAGCTAAAGCTTCTAATGATGGCATTTTTTCTCCAGCTAGAAATTTTAAAAATGCATTTTGAAAAGAATTTTCTTTTGGATCATAATGAATTTCAACTACAAAAAAAAAATTTTATTGAAATTTAAGAGAAAAACGAATCATTTTTACTTGGTTTTCGTTTTGGTGGTGGTGCTGTAACACGTTGAACAGATTCTTCAACATTTTGAACATGAAAAGCATTAGCATTAACCTAAAATATATAATAACATAAGAAAAATAGAATATAAAAAATTTATATTTAATCTAACTTTGCTTTGAAATGATTGTTTATGTGGTATAATCGATGGATTCATTGTAGCTGGTGCTATTGGTTTTGGTGTTGGTTTTGGTTGAATAGGTACAGGTGTTGATACAACTGGTGGAACATGTGTAGTTTGTATAGTAGGCATTGAAGCAATTTGTAATATTTGTTGTTGTAAACCAGCAGGAACTTGTGCTACTTGTTGTTCAGCATAATGAGAAAATAATGAACCTAAAATTGATTTTTTTTGTTTATTAACATTATTTATATAATATTAATCAGTTCAAATCAGTTGAATTGTAGTGTGTAATAGTTTTTATTCATATAAAATTTCATCTATCCGTTCTTATATAGAACATCATCATTTTTGAACTGATACATCATAAAACAAAAAATAATTTAACTTACCATCTTGTAAAAGTGCATTTATATCTTGATCTTTATCAATAATAACATCTATAAATAAATAGATCAAAATAAATAAATAAATATATCTATAATTATTTTACATTGATCTTGTCCTTGATCATCTGTAATAATTAAAATTTGTTGATTTTCAGTTATATGATTTTGTAATTGATTTATTAATTCAGCTTGAGTTGTTGCTGCTGTTGTATCTTGTATTATAACTAGATCATTATTTCCAACTGTTGTTGTTGGTAAAACATTTCCAGTCGTTTGTAAAACAGTACCAGGTAACACTTGTGCAGCACCAACCGTTGTTAACGGAACAATATTACCAAACATTGTAAAAAAAATACTTAGGAAAAAAAAAAAAAGAAATCTAAAATAACAAATTTCTTTTAATAATATTTTATTGCAATCGAATTGTTTGCGTTCCTCTTTTTTTTTTTCTATTTGACACAAAGAACGAATCGAATATTTCATTTGAAAAAATTTCCAACCAATAGTATTATATAGAAAATTATATCGACAGAGGGCGCACTATGTTAGTATTTAATGTACTTGAAAATACTAATAGTAAAATTCTTTAAAATTGCTTGTTTGACTTCAAAATTGCATTAAAAGATATTAATGATAAATAAATCGTAAATATAACAAGCTATTTCAAGAATAAATGTTTGTATGAAACATTAAAATAAACTATTTTATTAAAATGGATAGATGGTTTTTCTTCTTTATTATTTGTTTTTTTTTCTTTTTAAGTTCGATGACTAACAAAAAATAAAAAAGAAAAAGGAAATACAAATTTTTTTATGTAATAAGAAGAAAAAAAAATCTTTTTTTTTACTAAAATACAATAATGCGAGAATAAATATAAAAAATGAATACAATATATGAAAGAGAAAATACATTAAGGATAAAAATGATCATATTAATATTTAATGACTTTATTACTATTTTTCAACAAGTTTTTTTGCTTCTTCACCTTTCTTCTTTAATAAATCTTGTGCTTTTTGAATATTTTTCTTTGATATATCACCATCTTTAAAAATATTAACTATTTCTGTTCCTGTTTCTTTAAGAAGTTTTTGAACTTCGGGTTTTTTTTCTTTAGCTTTTCCAACAATATCTTTTAAATTTTTGTATGGTTCAGAAATTTTATCGCGTAATTCAGGATTATCAGAAATTAATTTATCATATGCTTCATTACCAATATCACCAGCTAAATCTTGAACTTGTTTAACACGTTTTTGAAGTATACCAACAGCTTTACTAGCTGTTTGGGGATCTAAACCACCTTCTTTAGCTAATTTTTCAAAATCATTATATGTTTCTTCAAAGACTTTTTTAACTTCATCACCATGCTCCTTACTAATCTCTTCAACTTGATCAAATATTTTATTAAGAAATGGTGCTGAACCAGGAATTAAAGTAGCAGTTGTTGAACGTAAATATTTTATTGTTTCACCAGTATTTTCAGCTGATTCACCAGCTTTTTTCATCTTTTCTTTTAGTTCATTTGCTTTTTTAATACCTTCTTGAGCAGTATTTACAAGTTGACGTGTACCACTAAAATGATACCATGCAAATCCTATAATAAAAAGTGATTAAATTTATAAATTGACAGAAATAATATTCATAAATATTTAATTGTTCAACTAATTTCTTTTTTATATAAATTTGTTTATGCAGTTCACTGAAATACTTATATGCACGTGTATCGCCTCGTGACTTACCTCCAAGAAGAACGGTAAGACCACCAGCTACTGCAGCTGAAAGATTTGATCCTTGTCCTCCTGCTTGATTAGCAGCAGCAGTTCCTGTTGATTGCTAGAAAATAAAATAAGATAAAAAGTTTGATAGAAGAACAGAGACAAAAAAACAAACGAACCCAACGATAAGGAGCAACTGATCGAATAGTAGGATTGACACGAACAGTTCGTACAATTGTATTGAATACAATACGATTCATCATTTTTATTTTAAAAAAAATATGCAAATTATAATAATATAGATTATTATGTTATAAGAAAAAAGAAGAATAAATACTCAATTTTAGTGAAATATAAACCTTTTCTCTCTTTCTTTCTTTAAAAGAAAAATCATTGATTGGTACTATATTAAACCAATATATTGTAAGTAATAAAAGAGTGTGCATGTGGATGGTTGATACAATTTTATTCCCAACGATTATGTTAATCATTAAATATATTTATTCAAATTACAATAGACTTTTTATTGAAATGTATCATGTCAAAAATATTAATATATGTTTTGTATATAATACTTACACTATGTTTCATTAATTAAATAAAAATCTATAGATAAATTATAATATTAACTTATGCATTCACTATAAACACAATTTTTTGAACCATCAAAAAATGAGATAATTCGACCGATTAACGAAATCAAACAAAAAAAAATTAAAGATGATTGAATATTTCCAAAAAATCAGAAATTCTACTTCAAAAAAAGTCATTGATTATATTTGAACTTGTTCGAAGCTAATAACTTTTAATTATTAATGATACTTAGACCATACCAAAAGTCTTTACGGAGTTATATCAGTTTCTTAGAGAGTCCTTGAAAAAATTTTCTTTGTATATAGACTGATAGTAAAAACAAAGCGCTATACTTCTACACTAGTTGATCATTATTCATCTAATCTAATAATAATAAAATTTCAATCAAAACTATTTTTGTGTAGACTACACTGATGAGTGAGGCATATTAATGACTACGCTTTGTATTTCAATTTTCAATCACTTAATACATTGTATAAAAGAAAAGAAAACACATACGAGATGCAACGTGAAAAGCTCTATAATATAAGCGATTGAAACCTGAAATATATAGCATAGTCATTAATATGCCTTATCCATCGGTGTTGTTTATACAAAACTAGTTCTTATCCAAATTTTATTATTATTAGTTTAGATGAATAATGCTCAAATAGTGCAGAAATGTAGAGCATTATTTTTACTATCAGTCTGTATATAAAAGGAAATTTCTTCAAAGATAATATAAGAAATTGATATAGCTCCGTAAAGACTTCTGATATGACCTAAGTATATTATTAAAAAGAATCAATAATAATTTATTTCATTTTATTTTCCTCAATTTGTTGACATAATCATTAGAGTGGCAGTTATAAATTGAGTTTGACTATTACGAAACATTTATTTGTAATTTAGTAATAAAAACAACTTACTAATAATCATTGTTTTGTGCGACCAATGATGTTTCATTAGAGACGAGGTGTATGCATATGAAAATCATTTAGTTGGTGTTTTTCGATCGTAAGTTAGAAAAAGATATAGTCACA
Organism: Macrotrachela quadricornifera; assembly: GCA_022393335.1. Taxonomy (NCBI): domain Eukaryota; kingdom Metazoa; phylum Rotifera; class Eurotatoria; order Philodinida; family Philodinidae; genus Macrotrachela; species Macrotrachela quadricornifera. The sequence continues at coordinate 20,686 of JAJEKB010020736.1, forward strand.
CCATAGAGACTGTCTCGCGAAAGAAAGTGATGAATTTGCAACGTAATTAAAAGCATAGTCATGTTACGTATCATTAATTTTTTGTAGGCACTTCCTTCATGTAACATATAAAAGGACCGGAGTAAAACTGTTGATACATAAATACGTAGAATTATTTTACAACTTTATACACTTTGATAACTAGGTTTTGTTTTACAGTTTTCCTTTTTTTGAAATCTTTTATTCTGATCACAAATATAGTAGGTTAGGATAATAATCTATTACATTTTCATGAATTTTGTTCATATATAAATTGGCATTTCGAAAATATTAACAATCTGAGTGGTGGTACTTTTCAATAATATCAGTTAGTTTGCAGTTAAATTGTATTTGGTAGAATAATTTTCCAATCTTTTTCTTTGTTTACTTTTGTTGTAATTATTATTAAATTCGCAGACATCGACCGATTAAACCCGTTAACAATGTTCTGGAATACTTCAAAAGTTAATCGGTACGTGCATCTTTATTTTTCATTCATATGTATCTGACTTACGTGTACGGTAGGAATTTCTGCCTACTCTGCTTAATTCCAACCATTGCTGCATTGATCATTGCAGCAACAATGGTACTAGGACTGATTCCAATATATTTGCCTACAGCTGGAATGGACATTCAATTTCGAAGTTCGTTTTGTATCTTTATTATAGAAAAATATTTTCTGTTTTTGAATAGAAACTTGGATAGAACCAATAACATTAATATATGATGTACCAAACAATATTAATTCTAAAATGCTTGCAATTCGTGACGAACAACTCACGAAAAATCACATTATGATTCTTGAACAAATTGTAGGATAACATATTTTTCTTTTGACATTATTTGATTCTTTTGCTATCTATGCTATAGTTTAATAATAAATTAGCAAGTAGTGCACGCACTCACGAAATTATTATAAAGATCTTGCAAGCTGTGACAGTTAGAATTGGCGATAAAAACTTGCTTGGACCTATCTCACCAAGGAGTTTGACAATCGAAACTAATCAAAGACGATCATTAAATGAGTCTCTTGAGGTAAGCTATTGATAAATGATATTGTAATAGTATGGCAAACGAAATATTTTATTTAGTTTCTTCATGAAATTTTTAGGATTTCTTTTTTTTCATAGCTCCTTGGATAATGAATATTGATAGAGAAACACATTTTTGAATTGTAGGTTGAACAACGAGCATTGTTGAACCAGAGTCATGTACGTTTGACCAAAGGTGAAAATGGTCAATCGAACAGCACAACACATCAACTTCATGTTGATATGGATGTAATTTTTCCTATTAATTATTTCCGACGTCGCCGAAAAGATATGCTCAAATATATAGACGATGAATTATTTATGAATATTGACCTTGACATAGAATTATGTAAGTATTTTTTGTGATATCAATGATTTTGAATCAAGAAGATTGTCTATTTTTGTAGATATATCTATATTTGTAAACACAACGATGCAACAGTCAACAGGTAAATATTTAACGAATACTCAAGAGATAAACTTTAATTGAGTAGCAAAAAATTTTCTCAGAGATCGAGCATATTTTCATCTCAATTGCACAATGCATTATAGTGGAGCAACATATCAGAGAGAGTTTTTTGGCTCTTATAGGATAATATTGGATTGATAAAATACTAGTTAATAACAGATTTCTCAATCAATATTAATGTGGATGTTAATAAATCTATAGAAAATAGCACTAGTATCAGATAATTAAATGATTATCATATATTTCTCTTACAGTTTTGTCAACATCGATTGATAGAGTGACGCAGCAGACAGCTGGTATCTATAATAAAAGTCTGTGAAACAAACTTTTTTTGTATCTTGTCCTAAAATTTTTTTTCAAAGCTTCGATTCCAAATTTCTTGCAATTGTTCCGTAACATCCCGTTTGTTCCCTTAACCGACAGAAATATGGAAATATTGTTTTGTGAAAGAAAGACAAATATTTTCTATGCTATTAATAGATAAAATGGATTCATATAGATAATTATTGAACGAATAAGCTATCTCTTTTATTTTTACAATTGAGAGCACAATATTGATCAAGAACTACTTATGAATCTAGATAAAATTATTAACTTGCTACTAATGAAATGAAATATTTAAATAAGAATGAGAGTTTAGTGAATTACAGTTGAAATATGAGAAAAAAAACAGAAGTTATTTTGGAATATAAATGCAGTTTAAGTGCACTCTCATCATCATGCGTACACTAATTAATGCACAGAATATGCTTAGTTAAACGAGGTGATGTGCTTACTTTATACTAGCAGTGAAAGAACTGATGAAAAGAAATGAAAATGATCAACTTTGAAAGCATCTAGCAATAGTTTTTCCTTCTACTTTCTATTATGTTATTTATTTAAGTATCCAAAATATTTGTTAGAAATAAGAAATCTCAAAACGATGACGTGTTTTGATATATCAATTTAGGGAATTCGGGATATAAATTTTTTTCTAAATATTCTGCGGGACGGGATAAACAGAATTTTTCGAACTTCGAGATTGTCTTACAGGTCTCTAATGTATAATAAGAGAGAACAAAAAAAAGTAATTGATATTCTATATGAAAAAGTTTTCTGTAAAACATCATAAATATTACTGGTGTAAATCTCAACACATCATTCTTTCAAGACGATATTCAACGACGATCTATAGACACTATCTTAAATTTAATTATACTTTTTTTTATATAAATAGTTTTTACATCTATTACAACACCACCTTCAATTAATTGCATACCAGATAAATCAAAAGATATAATATCACTTGCAACAGTAACTTTACTAAATGCAGATGAGAATCAATTTAATCAAGCTAATACAAGCTTAACTTTAAAATTGTCTTGTCCTATACTAGACGTATATAATTATTCAATAAGTGCTAACAACATATCTATTACAAATAGTACAAATAGCACTAGTGATATTACTATCCCGGGTGAGTTTAATATTGACAAAGTTATTCTTAGTTTTTTTGCATTGGATATTTATGGTCTTCCTATATTTGCATCATTTGATCTTTATTTTGGATCTATTTCAATGCCTGTTAATGTATCATATGAAAATGGAACTGTTGCAGCTGGAGTTTCAGTGATTGCAAATTTAACTGATTTTCCAAGTGTTAGTCAATCTGGGTATACCAATGAGAATGGAACAATTATCTTTACAAATGTTCCATCTAAAACTATCTCTTTATTTGCACGAACTATCGATAATCAAATAGCATTATCAGGAATTGCACCATCTTCATCTGTCGTTTCACTTGTATTAACACCATTTGGAAATAATATATCTACAACTACAATAGCTAATAGTACTGAAACAGGTGCAAGTTTGAATGTAAAACAGTCTGGTGCGCAATTTTTACGAAGTATTACAAAACGAGATGTTGAATTGCCAGGTTTTACGGTAACAACTTTGGGAGAACGGCTACAAGTGATGTCAAAAATGATCATGACAGAAAAGAACTCTACCAGTGTCTATGTTCGATATAAATTTGTCACATCAGAAGTTCCAGGCGGCTACTTTGGTTCAAGATTTAATGATTATTTTAGTATTACAATACGCTCCAAAAAAGGAAACTACAAAACTATATCTCAAAGTATGAATGGATTAGGACTTGGAGCGTTTAATTATTCAAGTGGTGCAACAGATTGGTACGTTTTTGTCTTAAAAGTAAGTGAAGAACCTGAACTTATTCAAATTGATGTTGGTGTAGCCAATGTGGGTGATAGTTTGTTTCAATCATCAGTTATTGTTGATAAAATTGGTATTGAAAAATGTGACAAATATGATAATTGTGATAAATGCAAATCTGATCCTATGTGCCCAGATACATGTATTAATCCTCCAATAAAAAGTTGTTTATTCTACACAAATTGTATGGAAGCAAAAGTTAGTTGCGGTACAACTGCATATGCTATTAGATATGGACACAAGTATTGTAATAAATATTCAAATCGTTTGAAATTATTTACTTCACAAGGACAAGATTGGATCTACAATACAATGATTTGCTTACAAAAAGCATTGGTTGCACCGCTACAAGATTGCAATAATAACTGTGAAACGTTACAACAAATTGCATTTGCTTCACATCCAGCATGTTATATCACTTCTGGACTATGCGATTTATCTCCAAAAGATATGTTGGAAATATTTGCAACAGTCGGAGGAGATTTATATCAGCTATTAGCTATCAAACAAGCAATGCAAACAATCGGTAATTGTACTTCAAAGATAATTCTTGAAATTGACAATAGCATTAAGCAAGAAGTTGGTTTTATAAAGATCAGACTTAATATTTTATTTGGATTTTTTAAAATATTTTAAGTATTCTTAATCTCCTCATTAATTAATATAAACATTATTGATTATTGTGAGTTATTTCCAATTTTTTCTTTCTAGATCAATAGTTAAATTTCATATTTGAATTACATATGCTAGATGATATAATATTAAGGGAAAGAGCGTATCACCCACATGAATCTTTGATCGTGAAAAGTCATTCTTAAGTATTTTCTTCTCTATTACAAAAAGTGAAGAGAGCACTAAGTAGTACTTATGCCACTATACTTCTAATCAATAAAATAAGTTAATTAATTAGTAATTAAACAATATGCTACGTTTTACTTTTTCTTATCATAATTGTATTCGACTCTTTATATGAATATTAGCATTTGGTTGTAAGAATTAATTGGAAAATGTACGAATATCTTTTGTGTATTTCTATGTAACTATTATACAGTAACATCTCTCTATAGTGAATACCTTCGAGATCGGAAGAAAGCGTTTACTACAACGAGGTGTTCACTATAAAGAAGTGCATTTCCAACAAAATCGATTTTTCGGACTTTTTAAAAGCGTTCATAATCAGGAGGTTTTCACTACAGAGAGGTGTTCGCTAATAGACGTTTTACTGTATAAGTTTGCTATTTCTAATCGAAAACAATTGACTCTTTCCATTAGAACTAGTTTTTGATTAGTTTTCTATATAACAGATCTTAAACGATGTAAAGATCAAAAGAATTTAAATCATTCTGTATATTTTGATGAAACATCAAAAGATACGAATATACTATAGCAAGGAAACTACAAATTTATTGACGATCATATAAGAACACAAAATATTCCTACGTTTTTCAACAAACTTACACAATGAAAGAGTCTATTACAGGGTGGACCATAAATAATACGACGATAAGAAATTAAAGTATCTCCATTGCAGCTTAAGTAAACGGACTGCTTTTTTTGTCAATGATAGAGACATATTCAAAGTCTATATCCATAAAGACATGCTTAGAGAGACCCTTTGTTAAGTATCACTAGTGATTTCAACAAAAAAAATTTTACTTTTTCATGGATAGGAAAAGAAAACAACATCCTTAAGAAAGAATCTCTCTAGACATGTCTTTATGTATATAAAGCTTGAACATGGCTCTACATTTGATAAAATAATCAGCTTGTTTGCTCGAGTTGTAATGGAGATATTGAATTGTTTTGTGATAGCCTAACTTGTCAGAAATGGCTCGAAAAGCCACACAACCGAGAAACAAATTGAATATCTCCATTTTGGCTCGAGCAAACGAGTTGATATTTTTATCAAAGGTAGAGCCATGTTCAAGCTTTATATACATAAACACATGTCTCGAAAGATTTTTTCTTAAGTATATTGTTTTCTTTTCCTATCTGTGAAAAGGTAAAATTTTTTTGTGAAGATTATTAGTTATACTTAACAAAGACTTTTTCTAACCATGTCTGTATAAATTTAAAGTGGAAACATACCTCTATTATTGGTAAAAAAATCAGCCCGTTTGCTTGAGTTATAGCAGAGATATTCAATTTTTTCTCCGTTACGTGGATTTTGGACTATTATGTTCCTATCCATGAAAAGGTAAAGTTTCTTTTGTTGGAATCACTAGTGATACTTAACAAAGGGTCTCTCTAAGCATGTCTTTATAGATATAAACTTTGAACATGTCTCTATCATTGACAAAAAAATCAGCCCGTTTACTTAAGCTGCAACGAAGATACTTTAATTTCTTATCGCCGTGTTATTTATGGCCCACCTTGTAATAGACTCTTTCTCTCATTATTCTTATCTAGCATAGATGGTATAAATATAAGATCTAACTATCGATCTAGAAAGAAAATAGTTAAAAATAATTCGATGTATTTTTTTTATAAAACTTAATTAACATTTTAATCTTTATATTTAGTAATAAAATTTCATTTATTGCTATATTACCATGAAATATTCGTTTGATTCTTAGCTCTAATCGTTAAATCTCTTCTTCTCAATGTTTAGCCTAATGGACAACAGATTTCTTAAATAGATATACAAAAAATGTTAGAATATTATTTCAAAAATATTTCTCTAAATAATAGTTTTCAGTAGTATTTTTAAGTATTATTTTTACAAATAAAAACTTGAAACTCTTCTCCATCAGCAGATAATAAATTACTTCATTTGATTGAAATATAAGGAAAATCAACAATTTTTATCTTTAATTGATGATTTTTCGAATACTCTTTACATGTATATTCATTTGCATGTATTAATTAACTTCTCAACGGTAAGCCTTCCTATAAAAAAATCTATTTTTTCTTCAGATCAACCGATCTTGCTGAAAATTTTCAACAACTGCGTGCTTAGGTCTGGCGAACTTATAATAAATGTTTCAGCCCGAAATATTGAAGTATTCAAATAATAGGCATCAAAAAGTAGGTTTCCATCTTACCCAGATTTCTCTTCCAAATTAAATGATATAGATCTGTGGTGGATGTCAAAATGTAGCCAACATCTGCCGCTAAAACCTAATAGAGCCTGAGTTTTAAAATTCTTCCTTATTAATTTTTTGAGGAAGTTTTTCTCAAAAACTAGGTCGAAAATAAAAAATCTGGCTCTATTAAGTAGTAAAGCACAACTTTTCCTTCAATTTAGGGTCTTTTCCATCTTTCTAGCATGTAAAATAACTGAAAAATCTGGGACACACAAGTAAGAAAAAAATGTAAAACGTTTTCAAAAAACTCGTTATCTTTGATGGTAGCATCATCATTACATCCTGAGTAAAACTGTAAAAACCATGAGAATTCCGATAAACTATACTGTTTTCGAAAGTAGACATCGAGGGATATCGAACCATATAGAAATTTCAGTTTTTGGCTGGGAGAACCTTGTACATATCATCGTGCTTATGTAATTAATAAATATGGTGTTCATTCATCATTTATTTTATCATGTACTGTCGATCTTCAATGCTTATTTTCTAGCTTATCGAATTTTTTTAGTCAAAATCCATTATTTCGACCGAGTTTGATCATATAAAACATAAGTATAAAATCCAAATATATATTACGACATTTTTTCGACAGTTTATAATCGCAAGAGGCCAAGAACAAGGAAGACCATTGTTCAATGAAATATCTACTTCGACCTCATAAGTATTCCTCATCATTTGAAGTATGTTCTATATATGTATACATCGAAATATGCGCACTTTTCCGTGAACACTATGTAGAGCATGCATATATTAGTAAATTCATATCTTAGCGATGTTACGTAACGGGAAAGGGCTAGTTTGAAAATCGCAATACCTTTCCAGTATCTTTAGTTCTTTTTCACCACGTAACAGTAAAATTTGATGCTTAAGTGTTGCCAAGGTAATTGCAATATCTAAGCACGAAAACTTATTGCAAATTGCTAAAAAGTATTGAAGGTACTAGAAAGGATCTTATGGTGAGAAGAGTCAAAAGATGCATAAGGTGCTGCAGGCAATGGGATGCTTCAGATCTGCACTTTCCCCTTGGACTACTTTTAAAAATTCTAAACTTTGTTCATACACTGTAGTCTAATGGAGAACTTGATATAGATAAAGTTTCGTCACCAAAATTGGCAATATCACTTTGTTAAAAATCAGAGTCTTGCAGAGAAATTTCGACAAAAGTTTTATATCTTAGCGAAATTGTAACATGTGCTTATACCCTCTTAAACTTGTTTTAATCTATAAATCTTCTAGTTATAAGCGAAATATAGAATTAAAAATGATGAATTACTTCGACCAACAAAATATCTTTGCCAGTTTCAGCTTCTATGATAAACTGAAGATTTTCATATTCCAAGAGAACTATTTCATACGAAACTGTTTAAAAGTAAAGTATATTTCGGTTAGAGACATACTGAATACATCATTATGTAGAATCTCCTCAATTAGTGATATGATGAGATATTGTGTTGAAATTTTCTCCAAAATTATTTAACATCATAATTATTATGAGTTTTATAATATTTACTTCACGTTCTTCTTTTCTCTGAAATAATAACTTTTCGTATATTTAATGAATATAATTTTAATTGCTAAAAATAATATAGATGACTGATATTGTTTTTGTAACGTAAGACACATAACGACATTTATATTGTATTAGATGAACTACTTGCGATAGTATTGAAAGTCTATATATACTGCAATACAATTTCTAAATTAATCACGAAGAAAATGAAGCAAAAAAGTCTATTTTCTCTGTTACAATTGTACATAAATGATCTCAAAAAGGAAAAGAATTAAATTATATAAAAAGCTTACGACACTCGGTATTCCCAGGCGGTCACCCATCCAAGTACTAACCGAGCCCGACGTTGCTTAACTTCAGTGATCGGACGAGAACTGGTGTATTCAACGTGGTATGGCCGTAAGCGAATGTCTTTAATTGAAAAATGAAGGTGATCATGATATATATTCAATTAGAATATTAACTATATGGTCTCGTACGTTTGATATAATCGAAGTGAACTATTCAATTCGTTCATTACATTGCTGTCGTCAATTATAGTAGTAACCATATAAGAATTCTTTTACAAACATATTGTATTTATATTTATTAACTTAGATATTTTCTTTTTTGAATTTTTATCTACTATCAATAGACAATGTTTTACCTAGCTCCTGAATTTGAGCAATGTTGAATAAAAAATTAAAAAAAGTAAAGTTTCGTTTTTTAGTCGATGATTCAGGACACTTCGAATGGCGGGAGAATCAAAGGTCTAGCTTTTAGCACAAAAAAATTGGATAGTTTTCTTCAAAAATCAAAGTCTTTTCTCAGGCTTTTATAATGCTAGAAACACACACTAAGAGACCATTTTAATTGAAGAATCTGGAAATAGTGTTAGAATTACATGTTCATACCAAACTGGTAGAATAATAATTTAAAGTGGCTCGAACTATTACAAAGGTATATTCTTTCTTCCTTGAGTGAATGTAAGTGAGAAACAATGATTTCAAGAGATTTTTAGACTCCCAGTTATATCGAGACGTTTCAAGCATTCCACAATCGTTTGAAATCACATGATAACATTATGACTTGATCTTTTTTCGAATTGCTGAAAATGATAACACAGATATTAGATTAATTATTTTATCTCTTATCGTTTAATGTGAAAACATTTCTTATAGAACAATTATTGAAATTTCTTAAACTTGAATCTAATCAAAATAGTCAAATGATTGATAGAAATACATTTCTTCATATATCAACAGCAAATAGTAAATTTTGTATTGAAATAAGGTATGCTGCACAACGAATCTCTATCTTTTATCAGTTGATCAAGTGCAGAATTCAAAAAATCTACCAGGCAACATTTTCTATATATTTTACAATACTTTGATAATCTTGTACTTTTGATTTTTTTTCGAACAAATAATGAAATAAAGTCAGAAAGAAGAGAATTGTACAAAAAATTTTTATGAAAATGAAATTTAACTGATTTCTGATATTTCCTCCAGTATAATGAAAGATATACTTCAAACATGAAAGGACTTGTAACTGAATAGATTAAGACAATAGACTTATTTCTTTTATTATATTTATTTAATACATGTTTCTGTATCAGATCGAGTCATTATGCGAAACAATGTTCGACAATGATCATGTTTAGCAGTGACAGAAAAAAAATGATCTATTTGTGACAATACATGAAAGAATGAACGAATACTGATATATCTTAGATATCTACTTTCTTTTGTTACGCATAAGGTAATATTAGAATTTTTCTTCTCATCGTCTTCGTCTTCGTCTTCGTCTTTTTGTTTCATGAAACAGTATGATGACATGCATGATATCACTCGATTATACCTTTGTTTTGATAATAGTGATAGATGATCGAACAGTAGAGATGATAATTTAAACAATGATTTGGTTACCATGACGGACCAAGAATGAAGGAAATAATCGACTATAAAAGCTGTTTTTCATTTCATTTTTTCATCATTTTCTTCTTTCGTACTATCTTTCATGTCACGAAAAGGAATAGAAGAAAAAGCTGAACTTGATCCCAGAGTAAGTACCATCTTTTTAAATATAACTTAGAGTATCATTCTGTTTTCTAAAAGAAAAAACTAATCAGACATTGTGAAATAAAAAGAAAAGTTCGTAACATAATGTAAAAGAGAAACGTCCTCTATATTAGTGAATGAGAAAAATCTCATATTGGATAACATTTTCATTTATTTTTTCTTATAGTATTCATATTTTTTCGAATTACCACCACCACCACCAACATTAACAGCAACACCACATGCAGATACATCGACATCATATTCAGCAACAATAAGTAAGTGAAATAAATATCAAAATATTATTTTAATTACTTATTATTTTACATACTTTAGATACAAATGTAACAACACATATTATAGTTGGTCTTACTTCTTTCGTCGTTGGCGTAGTTGCTGGCGCGATGATGTATAAAAAATATTTAAAAAACTAGTTGAATGTGTTTTTTTTTTTATAATAATATTTTGTATTCCAATAAAATAAAATATTCTTCATAGTCATCTAATTTTTTTATTAAGTGTTGAAATTTCGTTCAACTTTCGTAATGAATACAAACATTAAGTAATAAAGAGAAAAACACATTTGAAAATTTTCTTGTGAAAGAAAAAAAGTGATGTTTTTATTATAAAATGTATTGAATTGATGAAAATAAATAATAATAACAGTCATAATACTGAAAAGTTTATTTTTATCTAATTGATGGATAATATTGACAAACTTAATAATATAGAATTTTAATTTGTTATAAATATATTTTTAATAGATTTACTAATGTTAACAACTGCATTGGTTTCTTCATTAAAATCGATCTTATATTCATGAATGTCAATGGAAATGAATGTTTGTAGGGTGAGAGTGAGAATAAGGATGGATATGGATAGGTATCATCAGAATCAATAGGTATGACCAATTTTGTCTTTATTTAAGAGTCTTAACAAATTTTGTTCGAAAACATTGATAAATATTAGAAACAACATTACAAATAAGAAATAAAACTGTTTCAAAATAAAATCTTATTCATTAAAGTAATTTAACAATTAGAAAAAAAAGCCTTTAATAAGATAATATAAGAAATAATTGAATATTCATACGTAAGTGAAGTTAGCCAAAGATTCGAGTAAAGTTAGCCAGGATTCGTCCAGGAACGATTCCAACCGGTTCCAAAGGAAACCAGAGTACAACTCGACGAGCTCTA
>JAJEKB010020736.1:77248-122612 GCA_022393335.1 Macrotrachela quadricornifera
CATCGTGGTTCTAATATCGACGAACGACGAACACAAGAGAACGAGAAAACGACGGAATAAAAAGTACTAAAAAAAAAAGAAAGAGAGAAGAACGAGCGAATAGAGACGCAAATGCTTTTTTTTTATAATACATACGTATAGGCGAATGTCCACAACATATCATTCTCTATTTCTCCCGTTTTTTTGTGCTTGACAAGCGTTCTCGTCTGTCTTCGTTTTTTTCCCTTTACTACTCTACCATCTGTTACATATGTAGAAGCAAAAAAGAAAAAAAAAAAAAACGAGAGAAAGAACGACCGACTAACAACAATAAGGCAAAGTAGTATCATATCTATCTAAATTGCTCTCTCTCTCTCCCCTTCTCTATAGTTTCATGCTACCAAGTTGATTAAAGACAGTAGTATGAAGTGATGGAATCACTACTATTCATATAAAATGTTTGCAATAATCATCTTTTTCAAGTAATAATGACGAGAAAAAAAAATATAAAGAAAAGGTAAGGAATGCAAACCAAAGATCAACAAGGGTTGTACTCTCTTCGTTTCAGTAACACAAGCAAAAGAAACAACGGACAACAACGATCGGAAACAAATGAGAGTTCATCTCAAGAGACTGAAATAAGCAAGCACATTTTTTATTCTTTACCATCATCATCCATCGTTATATCCGCGCGCGTGTGCGCTCGCCGATCACACGTTGTATTGTCGACATCGTCGTTTTTTTTTATTAGATAAGTGACATGCGAACATACAGTAGTGGGTGTCGGTAATATTGTATCCTGCTGTTAAAGCATATTCAACGAGGTAGGCATGAATCTGATCGCTCAGTTATTTGTCTTTACATTTTCTATTCAATAAGTGCTTTAAAGAAAAAGACGACAGAAAAAATCTTTTCTTTTCCACTACACATATATATATATATATAATTGTGTGTACAAAATGTTGTTGAGAAAGACAATTAATAATAGAAGTGGTAAGAATATATGAAGTTGAAAGTGCTTTTTCTTTTTGAGCAAGTATATGTGTGTGTATGTGTGTGATGTTGATAGTTGATTATATGACATCTTCCTGTGTGTAAAATCAAAAATCGACGTAGAAAAAAAGGAAATGCCTGCTGTCTAATTCGATCACCAACATAAATCAGTAAACGAATGTAGCTGATGACACACACACATATACATACATACATCTCGTGTATGTTCATGATCCTGAGTTGCAATTAGAACTCGTTCTTTCCTTTTTCTTTCGACACATACACGCACTCTCTTCATTCGACAAGGTTGAACTCTTCTCTTGTATAGTTGAACAGTATAGCTAGAAGAATTTTCTTTGTCCTTAACATACGCACGCGTGAGTCAGTCGAGCCGAATGATAATCTCCATGTGCAAGTGTGTGTGTGTGTATATGTGTATATATGTGTGCATTCGTCGACTATTGCTGTTCGCTTCTTCTAGTATAGAGATATGTACATAGTTGTTCATTCATCGATCCGATTTTCTTTCTTTCTTTTTTTTTCTCATACTTGATGTACAATTCGTCGACAGATGACTAGTAAGCTGTTTGTCCAAATGGAAATATCAATGAAGGTCAGATACTTTGTCTTTCATTTTATTTTTTTTTACAGAATCATTATCTTTACAAAAAATAATTAAATCATTTCAATTATCGTTACAATCGTTTATGTTTCTTTTTCTTATGACGTATTCTGGTTAATATCAACAATTTGTTTTGATTCAATTTCGTTATTTTCATGTTATATTTTAATCGGCTATGCATATATATATAAGCGGGTTCATTAAAGGAGCTTATGTTTGCCTATTTATTTACCTGTCTTGTCTACATTTTGGAACAGATGGGTCTTCAATACCTCGTTAATCTTTGTCACAAATTGATTTTTTTCTTTTGGACGGAGGTTTGACGAGGAATTGAGGCTCATCAATATGACGAATTAATGTTACGTATTATTTTCTTAAAAAATATAATATTTATCTTTTATTATCCTGTTCATTAAATATATAACACACAGACAAGATGAAAGATGATAATTTAAGTTTTTTTTTATAATGAATTATTGTTTTTAGATAGTATCAGTTATAAATTAACAGATAAGTAATATATATTTTTTTTTCGTTACTTAAAAGATTTTCGATTGTTTCTTTTTCTTTGTTGAACTGTTTCATCTTTTAGTTTTTTTCTATTGGGATTAGCAGTCTGAACTTTATCTTTCCTTGTTATAATAAATAAGATCATGCATGAATGTGATATACTTCTTTTAATATTTTTTGCCAGATGTTTGACTAAATATCAATTGATACGAAATATAAAGTTATTAATTCAATTATAGATGACAGAATTATTCTACTTTTATTTCATGATAAAAAAAGAAAACTTAATAAAGTAATTATTGTGATTAATTCATTTATGTGTTAGCTTAATGGTATTCATAGTACTTTTCGTAGATTTTTAGTGAATATACCATGATACTAGTTAAACTTCTTCCGAAAGATGATTTCGAATATGTTAAGCTTCATCAAATAAGTTATTTACAATTGAAACATTAAATTTAGTCTCATCTTGTTAATAAACATTGATTAAATTCATTGAAAAAAAACGAAATTTTACCACTTGAACAGAATATATTTGATATATTATCATTTTTAACGGTTATATTTTCAAATCTTACATGAAATTCACTTGTGCATTTATAAAATCATCTATCATCATAATTGAAATAATGATTTTGATTATAATCAAAAGAAAATCATAATATGAACGATTATATTTTTAATTTTCCATTTTATTAAGGTTTAAATTGACAAGTTCAGATCAATATTGATCTCGAACCTCAATGACTTCAAACAGTTCCATTTATATACAGCTTTGTTAGAACATATTGTAGTAGTTGCAATAGTTTAACATTCTTATCCTTTGTATTTAAGAACATTTTCATATAATGATTATGTATTTTATCAAAATCGAATAAACAAAATGTGTTCAGTATATCCTCTCACCATTCATCTTGGTATTAGAAACTTAATTCTTGAGAAAAAATTTGCTCTTTCTCCGATTCGAATAATTTTACAACTGTTCATCTATTGAATAGGATTTTTACTGCATTTAAACATAAAGGTGAAACAAAAAAACAAAACAAGCAATATTTTATTACATTTTTCTTGCAAATAAATCTTATAGACATATTTACAAATTAGATTCTGATGCAAAAGAAAGTCCTTTTCAATAAATACATATAAACAGTCATTATTTGATAATAGATATGTAATTTTGATAGCGGTAGCGAATTTAATACCTCATAAATCAAACTTAGTACTAATGAGAATATTCATATAATTCAAATGTTCCTTTTTTTTTTTTGAAACTTAACATTCGATTGAAACTGAAGCAATCAGTAAGGACATAAGAGAAAGCAAACTATGCTTTTTAATTTGTGTATTCATTGCATTTCAGAACTATTTATCGAATTATTGATTGTAGTTTTCAATCTTATTTTTTCAAGACTATTGAAATTCGTATATTAAAATTAAAAATACATTTAAATAGTCGGAAAGTTTATTTGTAAGTAACATGATATTTTGGTAAAATTTGTTCATTCGAAAAAATGACATAGATCTGTGATCCATCAGTTGTTGAGTCATACATGAATGGACAGGTCTCCATAGTTGAATCACCACGACATGTTTGACCAACAATAACACTACATATGAGCATAGTATGTTCACCGCCACTCGATAGATCAGGTAAAGCATAAATGTGACTACGAGCTGGATTGGATGAGAAGTAAAATCCATGGCCATATTTTGTCCCTACAATGAAAATACGTTTAGGAAGTTGCTTTTTAGTTATATACTAATAGATTTTTCTCGTTATTACCATGTATACCAATAAATCTACGGTGAAATCCATGCTCAAGAATCTTTTGAGAAGTCGCTTTTAGACACCCATGAAAGAGAATTTGTTCAGTTTGGCTATAATTATTACGATAACTAATAGTTTTCTTTGTTTCTTCGTATTTGCTAGTCCATTTCTTGTTTTCGATTTGTTCAATACGAATAATTCGACCTGGACCATTAGTAAAATACTTAGCAACATCCCGAAACTCATCGGTTTGCTGATCGAGTAATTTTAATACACTTGGCGGTGGAGACCAACCTTCATCTAAGTAAAAAGATGAAGTCTGATTTCCATCTTGAGCTGTTCTTGTCGATTCAATACTGAAGTGATCCTTGATGTCGATAAGACGCAAATATATTTCATCAAGCGACAAAATGTCATCATGATGTTTAATGACGTTGATACAATTCATTTGACCTTTTTCAGATAAAAGACATAGTAACAATGGATAGTCATCAATAGGTACATTAGCCACCATTGATGTGGTACTGACACCAGTGTGTTCAAGAAGCATTAATAAAAACCTTTATATAAAAGAAAGTAACTACATCAATATTCCAAAACAGGATATCATGGTGCAATAAAAAGCTCTCGAGAAAGTTCCTCAAGTGCATGTCCAAGAGCTGTTTGTGAGAAGATCGAACATTTTCAGATTTAAAGCCTAATGCTCATTTCAAAGATGAAAAGGTTAGTGGATATTTTTTGAATAGATTAATATATAGAGCTGCGGTTTTCACTGTTGGAAAGAGGAAATGAAGGCGCGTCGAAACCTATATGAAGAGATTTTTCTTACTACTTTTGTAACCGCAACCCTTACGAAATTAAAGTGTGACATACGATTGAGCTACTCTCATCATAAATGAGACTATTTACCAACATGTCTGGCACATATGTGGGAGAGACGGATACATAGTATTGTAGCTTTCCATTTGATGGTCCTAGTACGTTCTTGAAAATCAATCGTTTAGCATCGCAACCATGAGAGGCGTGCTTTTTTTCAAACAGTTTTATGCAAAACTCTTGGAAAAATAATCAGAAAATTCTTTATATAAGTTCTTAGATGCAGGCCATGGGCACGAAACTTTTTTATCGTAGTCACAGCTTACTAAGCTCTATAAGATGTCATGCTTGAGGAATTTTCCTCATCAGTCTCTTTTAATATTCGTTTGTATTCATCGAAACAAATAGAACTGAATTTGTCAAAGGGATTATCGCAGACAAAAAAAAACAAAAACTAATCAATGATTAGTTTATTTGTTTTTGCAATATATAATTCACTTACCGTTGATAGTTGGCCTCCTTTGTACAATCCCATGCCCATACAAGATAACATTGTGCAAGAAGGTTAATTATGTTGTCATTACACAGTACTTTTTTACAAAATAAATGTGAAGCTGTTGTTCCATTACAATGCAGATAAATTAGCAAGGGACGTGGCTAAAAATTCAATTTTTTTAAAACCAACATTTCAGTTTTTGCTTTAATTTAAAATGACGAAAAAATAAAATAAATACTGACTTCATCCGAATTGTATATCGACTGTTTGATAGCCTGACCCAATAAACCTATGAAAAGTGTTGGTCCCGATGATGGATATACATTGGAAAAATTTCGTAGAAACTGTTCGATTGCTTCTTGAATTTCAATTTCTGACAATTCTTTATTAAGAAACAATTCAGGCACTATGTGATTAGTTATAAACCATATTCGAATGTGATAAATCTTTATAATGATAGGTTGACTTACTCAAATTCTGCTCTGGTCGAAAGAGTACATGCTCGTTAGCATCAAGCTATACAAATTATAATTATTAAAAATAGTGGTTAATAAAGCTAACTACTGCAACACTATACTTACTTCATCGTCATCAACTTCTGCATCATGACCATCATCATTTATTTCTTCGATTTCTTCAAAATTCGACATGCCTGTCGTTCTGTGTCTTTAACCTTAATAACGTCAGTACGATAACAATAAACGTTTTTTACTTTTTCCCACAACGACCTACGTATTTGTTTTACATCCGAGTCCACTTCTGTAGACGAAGAACGCAAAAAGGTGACTGTATGACGTATAACATCAATAGAAAGAAATGCTTGAGTATTGTTAAACGTGGCATCGAGAAAAATATTTCTGCTCTCTACTCATAATACCAGTAAATCAACAAGATAATGTGAAAAAAACCACCTTAAACTGAATGTTTGGATTTTTTCAAACGGAAGATTTCTTCTTTTAAAAAAGGAATGTATACTGATTAAAACCGGTATACTTCCCACTATCCATTGAATGTAAAGAATTTTGATATTCATATATGACAATATTTAGCTTTTTTTTCAATTTGAATAATTGCTTCAAAAAACTAGTGAGATCATCGGCATATATTAAATAGTGGAGCTTAATTTGAATGAATTTAGCGGAAGAGGCACCATCTGAAGACGTGCTTTTATTTCTTTTTCTTTTGATCGGCAAGTTGTTTTGAGATAATGCAGGTCTTGATTTACAAGCACAAGTCATTCGATTCGATTCGAAATAACAACAAGATGCGAAGATAATCGATAGGCAGTGCAGATTAAAGCTCGCTTCGATCTAAAAAAATCCACAAACTGTTTTATTTATAATTTCTCAATTGCTCTAGATTATGACTATTTGCGATGCGATATAAACAAGTGTTCAAAAAGAGATTTCTTTGAATATCTGTTGTCTATTTCGAATGTTAAGATTTTTGACAAAATATTTCAATTAAGGTTTAAGAAACAAGGAAATGCTTGATGTTCTTTGACAGGACTCTTGCAAATTAATTTTTTAATAAACAAGCAGAGATAAAATGCACTTAAAAAGATTTGATTCATTGATTATGCTCCTTATTATTTTCTTGAATATATCCTTCAGATACTATAACTCATTTAGATGATTTAATACAAGATAATTTATTCTTATTTGATAAGAAAAACATGCATTTGCTTTTCACTAATAAACAATTCAAAAAAATCAACGTCGTATTATTTCAACAAATGGAATTATTTAACATTGTAGAAAGATTGTCTAAGTTCGATCAGGATTCTTGAGTCGATTACATTTCATAATAACTTTTGCTGAAAATTGACTTGTATGTTTCCGTGTCAAAATTTTCCTCACTTAATCGAATCGAATAATTCAAAATAAAAAAAATGGAACCTCCATGTTGGAAAATAATAATCATAAGAAAACCCAAAAAACTAATGTGGTGCACACAAAAAACAAAGCTATCATAAAATTAAGATAAATTCATTCAACTAGATGTTTTCAAATGAATTTTGTGAAACTCACATATAAAAATATGAGTGTAAGTTTTAAGTCGAAGTTTTGCGGCTTCCCCAGCCCCCCTTACGAACATTAGCAATTTAATAAAACAAAATAATGTAATGTCTATGCTTCTATAAAAGTTTAGAATATTTCAGTGTTTGTCGAAAATTGAATAGCTTGAACTCGTTTTTAAACGTTTCAACGAATTTGAATGCTGATTGTAATACGAATAAAAATCTATGTTTAAGATGTTAATGATGATGGGCAATGATGCATGAATTTGCAACGATTTACATATGGTCTGTATAAAAAATTCGTAATTTCATCAGACTATAACTTTGAGAAATAAATAACATCAGTGTTTATCAGTTAGTGGAGGTATGTAATAGGGCGTTAACATTTGCTATAAATATAGTGAAAATTTAGAACTGGTATATTTAAATACGGGTTATTCAATCTTTATACTGATCATTGAATCTATTTTACTGATCACTTAAATCCATGCCTTTTATATTTAATATTAAAGTTATATATAAAGTTAAATCGAATGAAATGTATTAGAAAAAAATGAGTATTGAAAATGATTATTTCCAAGTTAAGATGAAAATTACGTTTTTTCTTTATTCATAATTTTATGATTTGAAATGTTCATCATGCAGATCTCTCCCTTCGTCATTGTTATCAGAAAAATTCACAAAAAAAGTCGTGAATGACAGAAAAAACTTCTATTTTAGTTGTTATTTAAATGGAGAGTTTTCTTTTCATCGTTACTTAAGAAATACATGAAAATAAAACTTGTTTTCTCGGAGAAATGTCCAAATATTGTACAGATTAAGTAAGGCAATGAAAGTTATCTAACAATATGATTTCGTAGACTAAATGACAATCGTGTCACTTATCACTTCTAATGTTGCCTATTGTTATATTTTATCAATAGAATTAGACGATAATTGATGGAATTTAGATATTATTCAAAAGGTCAATATTATCATTTCTTTACTTACATATAGTCTATTCAATATCTATGATTTTTATGAGATGAACACTAATTATTTTTGTTCTATTGTTTAAAACTTTCTCACAATTGTACATTTCATAGAGAATAAACGTAAAAAAATTAATAAAACAATTATAAATGATAAATACAGGATGATTCACATCTTTTTATTAGTTTCCTTCAGTAAATTATAGTTGTAGAAAACGTCAAATTTTTTTTATTTCTATATGATTAGATAGAGTATTGATTAGATTATTAAAGGGTATAATATTCATTTTTTTATCACATGTCTTGGTTAAAAATTAAAAAACTTCTAAAACTAACTAAAAAAATTTTGTGAGTTTATACTTGACTCAGACCACGTTCGATTGTCGCGAAATTAGTCTTACATGGAAAAGATCCTTCTACTTAAAGTTGCACCAAGTACTGAATGGAACAGTTTTGAATTCGAGGAGAAAATATAATTTTTTTATTATTGGAATTTTCGACACTTTCGCACCAGTTCATTTCCAGTGCTATTCCTATAATCTCAAATTTAACTATAAGATTTTATAAGTGAATCAGGCTAAAATTACATGAATTAATAGACAAGTTGCTAATTTATGGAACTGTACGTTAAATGAAAAAAACGATATAGCTAAGCGACTATAATGTACTCGATAAAAACAAATAGTTGCAGGTTTATCAAAAAAATTTGTTAAATGTTCACTAAATTTTCGCCCGGATCAAATATTACGGCTCCTAAACGGCCGTAAATGTGCAAAAACGGAGGAAAACAACTATCGTTATGATGATCGTTTACAGCATGTCGAAAAACAGCTAACTATTAGTTGGATAAACCATGGTCGTTTACGATAGTTGTTTCCATGTCACTGGAAATGGCGGTCGGCACGACCATTGTTTTTCACCGTTATTGAACTTCATTCCGTTTATTCGCTAAATCGTTGTTCACATATTATAAAATAGATTAAAGCGTCTTATTATTATTTTTTTTCTGTGAATTACGAAATCTAGATTAATCTCAACATGGAAATAAAAAGTAAGTGTTTATCTGAAATAAATAGATGGTTTTTTCTTTGTTTAGATTCATTTCAACATCGAAATAATAAGTAAGTATTTATTTCAAATCAAATTTTTCGTCTTTATTTAGATTCATTTCTGTATTGGCCTGGATGGTAGGTATTAAAATACAAGTTTCTATACAAATTTGAAGCAGTACTTTGTAATGCAAAGACAATAGACATGCACCAGTCCAGTTAAGTGAGTTCCAAATGGATTAGATACGTTGCCACCTGTTGGAATTGGGACTGACACATGTCTAGGAAACAGACAAACAAGACCCAGTAAAGACAGTCGCAAACGCCTGAAAACGGTGCGTTTCACACACAAAACGGGAAGAAAACGATATTAATACAGCTTATTGTTATTCAACGAAAATGACATGAAACGGCGCCCTTTTCGTTCCAGCGGAACACATCCGTAATCGGCTATAACGAATTACGGCTAAAAATCAGTGAGAAACGGTCCTCGGTTTTCTCGTTTATGTCAGAAATTACGCAATTTTAGAGCCATTTACGACGATCGGAATGTTCGACCTGGGTCAGTGAAAGTGGAAAATAAATCGATAAAAAATATATAGTTCGATAGAGAAATGATTTCTCTATCTGACTATTTGAAAAAGAAAATATTCTTTTGTCCAATTCGTTATAACTACTCGAATTACTGGAAGAAGTCAACTTGAAATTCCACAGGAGAAAGTTTTTTTTGCATGCTTCACCAAACTTAGTCATTTTTTCACCAGCACGAGATAAATCAAATAGTAATTGTACCATTGGATAGAGTAATCAATGCTCTATCTAATCATATAGAAATTAAAAAAATTCTGACATTTCATAGAAATACAATAAACTGAAGAAAACTAGTGGAAACAAAAAATGAATCATCCTGTATAACATCAATTAGATGAATTTTGCACTAAAATTTCTAAAACACCTCTCGCACTTATGAACAATACTATTTCAAGTTCGATACAATGCCTTTGTCCTATCTTTCAAAAATAAATATGATTAATAAAATCTTAGTGTTATATACACTGTAATACACATATATTATATAAAAAAATTATCCTATTTTTGTTTCTCTACTATGAATAAAAAAATTATATAAATACCTTGTACTATCTTAAGACAAATGCTCATTATTTAATTCATAGTCTATTCAATTTAGTGTCAATACAATCAATATTTAGAAAATAATCTAATTTTATCTAAGACTTATTAGACAATTCCATTCTCTCTATTTCTTTTCATTTGTTTGAGATGAATGACAATAACATTCAATAATTAATTAATTGTATTAATTAGACGATCCTATGACCATATACTTAAATAAATACAACTCTTTTTCGTTTCTTCATAATTTCGGACCCTATTCAATCATCAATAACAACCAAATCAAGTCAATTCAATGCAATTCTAGAATATCTTCGTTTTCTTTATCATCTTCGATGTTTTTGTCTTTTTAGATCTATTTCCGAAATATGTGTTCAACAACGACACAGGTTTACGCTTCAAGGTGATTATTACTTTAATAATACAGAGAAATTCTCTTAATATACAAAATCCAAACATGTCGATGAAGGCCTGTTATACATGTACGAATGTATACATATTGCGTTATCGGTTGGGTGTGTCCATTGTGCTTCAATTGTTACAGACTCTCAATATATGCGTGCGAGACAGACTCAGCAAAAGGAATGCAATTCAATCAAGTGAAATCGAGTTTTCTTTATTTATCAAATAATATTTCACAATTTCTTTATTTTTTCGGACAGTTTTAATATTTGGATGACTTGAAGGTAATGAATTTTGAAAAATGTTAAGTGCACGTTCACAGAATGAGAGTGCTTTTGGGTAATTGCCCATACTTCTATACGCCGAACCGATGTTGTTGTAGGAACCAGCCAAATACGGATGATTTCCAGAAAAGAGTTTTTTGAAAAATTTCAACTGCTTTTTCGTAAAACAAAACTGATTTAGAATATTCTCTCATATTGTGACACATCAAACCAATGTTGTTGTAGGAAATAGCCATATTAGGATGATTTGCAGGAAGCGTGTTTTGATGAATTTCAATTGCTCTTTCGTAAAACGAAAGTGCTTTAGAATACTCCCCCATGTTTCGATACATTTCACCGATATTATTGTAGGAAGTAGTCAATAAAGGATGATTTGCAGGAAGAGTTTTTTGAAAAATTTCAACTGCTTTTTCGTAAAACAAAACTGATTTAGAATACTCTCCCATATTGTGATACATCAAACCGATATTGTTGTAGGAAGTAGCCAATAAAGGATGATTTGTAGGAAGAGTTTTTTGATAGATTTCAATTGCTTTTTTGTAGAACGAAAGTGCTTTAGAATACTCTCCCATGTTTTGATATGCCGCAGCGATGTTGTTATAGGAAGTAGCCATATCAGGATGATTTTCAGGAAGAGTTTTTTGATGGATTTGAAGTCCCCTTTCATAGTACCAGATGGGCTTGTTATAATCGCCTTGATCAACTTTAGCATATCCAAGATTACTATAATACAGTGATTTATCGTTCTCATCAGATGTCTGCTCAAGTAATAATGTGTAGAGTTCTTCAGCTCTATCAAATTTTTTTAAGTGAAGCAACAAGCTACCAATTCGTTCCCATCCTGCTTCACATGTACCTTCTTGTATATATTTTGTGAGTGTTCGAAGTTGTTGGTCATCATCTGATGTTAGTGTAAGTTCCACTTGATAAAGTGCCTTGTTTTTGTCGATTTGTGTAATTTCACCAATACGAAAGACGGTGTGCATAAAGAATAGGATTTCTTCTTCTGTCTTGAAGTAACTAAGTTCACCGATAGCAGCGAATGGAGCATACGACACAGAAGGATTAATGGACATTCGAAAGAGAATGCCGATAGTGTCGATATTTGTTGCTGCAATTTCAGAGAATTCCTGAGAAACATCTCGCTTTGTACTGGTGGATAAGAAACTGTTAAAAGATATAAGTCCACCTTTTGTTTTACAAAGCTTCTCAAAAGCTTGAGTCGACAGACCTTGTCCTCGGTAAACTGTGAATGACTTGCCTTCGTAATCCCTAACCTGTTGTTGATGTAATTGTGTGATATGCTCATGAAGATCACGAATAAAGAAGCCGATATTAATGATGGTGTCTGTCTCCAGCAGACGCAAGGCACCGTTCAGCATAGAATAGATAAATGATGAGAAAGTATACCACCAGATTGGCGTTTGAGCAAAGTATTCGTTCTCGAAACGATTAACATTCATTGATGAACCGTAGTTAGCTTCGCGCCACTAAGCGGTGAAGTCTTTGATAGATTGTTGGCCATATTCCATTTCAAGGAGAATATCCTTGAGTATTTGGGTGTACATAAAGTTTGGCTCCAGTTGATTCAAATCTTGTCTAGAATTCCCTTCATTTATCGAAATAAAGCTGATAGAAATGGAATTTTGATTGCATTGTTTTACATTCATTTACAATGCTTCACAAATAGCTGTAATTGATGTGTATACACCTTTAACCTTAATCCATTTTTCGCCCCATTGTTCATGTAGATTTTTATTACTACAGTGTACATAAATGCCGTCAAGCTGAGGAATATCATGGATAAAAGGTAATATTTGTTGACCAGTTGTACCTTCTATTATTAGGAAGGCTCTGATATCATCAACTTCAGTAAGAAAATCTATGCATACATCTCTTTCAGTAAATATATTAATGTCATTCACAACGCTTCTTAATTGTGCAAATGAACTTTGGAAACCTTTGTTTGATTGATCAATACCAGGATCGAGCCAGATCAATAAATAATTTTGAGCAATTCGCTTACGAGGATTGATAGTACTGCCTGCTGTAGTTGTAGTTAAACCAGGAATCTTTGATGTTGTAGAGATGTCGTCTTTTGATTTTCGTCTATCCATAGTCCATTGAATAATTCGTTAATAACCAATGTAAAATTATGTGTAGTTTATTGTTGTTTAGAAAAAGAAAGCCCACATCGTCTATTTATATAGGCGTTATCTCACTTCGTTGTGATTTTTCTGCTACGCAAAATGCTTTTTTGTTATCACTCAAGAACAAATTACACCTATTTTCTTTCAAAAATGTTGTTAGAAAGAGTAGAAATCAAGAGCGAATTTGCTGATAACATTCGGAGAATCGAACAAAAAACCTGACTTTGCATCTTATTGTATGCTTATTTTTTCCAACTTCTGTTTTGCACTTTCTGGTGCAAATACTGTAGAGTCAATATATGTGGTAGATTTTGCCGTCGAATAAATTTCAAAAGAACGGTACGATGCATTAAAGTCTTCGACACATTAGAAGAACCCTTCATAATAGAAGACTTCTCTTAGATAAATGAAGCAAAAGAAGGTTTAAAAGATCCCTTTTAAACAGTTGAGTTTTTTCAAAAGAGGGTCCCCTCAGAAAGTCGAAATTGAGTTTTTGTCATAGAAAGATGGAGCGAAGTTTCCTCTTTCAGACTATTTATGGTTTTTCGAAAAATAAAGAGATTTTGACGGACTTATCGGTGAAAATTTGTACCCACTATCATGCTTTTCGAGTAATTTTCGAGTTTCTTTTTTATTTTTCTCAAAATCAATTTTTTCGACCGTAACGTTTACGTGAGCAACGATTTCTTAATAATGACTCAATAGAGAAGAGCTTATTTTTTTTATTGTATAGCAGGCAAGCAGGGCTAGGTCGCAATAGAGTCCGATGTTTGAATTCCTCTTTTGCCGAAATGAAAAAAAACAATAAAAAGCCTAGATATTCTATTTTTCTTAGTGCTTGGAATTTGAACATTTATCGAGAAAGTATTTATAAAAATCAAACAAATGGAAATTCAAAAATCGGACTTTATTACGATCTAACTCTAAGGTCACTCTACAATATAAAATCCACCCCGACTTGATCAGCTAGTGTTCCCATTGTGAAATTCGTCCCCGCGTAACCCGTAATGAATTGGCTGGAGCTTGTGCATTTCTTTGACATTTGGGGAAGATATTTTAGTCATTATCTATTCTAACCAAGGCTAACATTCTCTGAAATTTACGTTGAAATCGGAAGACAAAATAATGAAGTCCGTCTCTGAAAGTGGGCCCGTTTAATGACTTCTAAAACTTTTTGATTTTTTAGCATTCATGTACATATTAATATATACGCTTTTCTTATTATAGACAATATTTTGCTTCCATCGTCTTAGTTGCATGTCAGTCCAGCGTTGGACAAGCTATGAAGAAAAGCTATTAGGAAAGAACACGAAATACACAAACATGTTTTCTGTCTTACAAAGTGTGTCTTGATGTCACTAAAGTGCTTCTCCGAAGCGTGCTTTGAAGAAACTTGTTAGATTTTCTTCTTGAAAATATTCATTTCAACAATCATACAGCCTAATTAATGTGATGCACATTCAACGCTGGTGCATATGAAGAGCTCTTTCTGAAATAAGGACATTCTAAGTAAAAATCTAGCATCTATTACTTAATATCTCGCTTCGTTTGTACACTATTTTCTAGAAATTTTAGCACGTTCTTATCATGAAAGATTTCATTCATAATTGGAAAAATACATTTCTGAGGACATGTAATGAGACACGTTTTATGAAATATTCCTTTTATGTCTGAGGACGTATTTCTTATCACATAAAGATGCAAAGGTGCTTTTCGAAACAGATACAAAAGATTCTAAAATCACTCTCAACTTGTACTCAGTTTCCCTTATTCTGTAAACTGTGTCTTCATACACAGCCGTGTTCATTCTAAGTAGCTAAACATAAATAACTACGCTGGTGGTACATTTCATTTTGAACCAGCTCTATCTATTCGAGCCAATTCTCCACGTAAGTAACTAATTTAAAGAACTTTGACAGAAAAATGTTTAATCTGAATCACTTATTTTAAGTGATCTGTACTTTGGGATACAAGTAGTTCTCCCTCTTTGTTTCTATACTATTATACTTTGCATTAAATATATGACCAAATGAAGATAAGACAAGAACTTTATCTCAGTGCTATCTATATCATATCGAAATAAAACTCTTATGCCATATCTTTATTTGATCATAAGCTTAATGCAAAGTATAATATTATATGAAGAAATAGAAATAAAATCTTTTATTCAACAGTGTATTTATATGGAACGCAAATTTCTTCAGTGGTAGATAGTATACTTTACAAAAAGTAGTGCTGTTATAGATCACACCAAAATTTTAGGGTATGATGTCTATATTGTTTCAAGAACTTTCTTCTAACCAACCATTGTTTTCTTTTATTGCATGAAAACATTATCCAATTCTTTTTCATCGTGTAAGTGCGGGGTAAGCAAAACAAACACGTTTACTAACGATGTATTGGAAAAAAACAATTCAAATTAGGACTTTTCGTTGAGAACACCAAGAACTTTGAGTTTTTTTAGGGAAATAATAGAAGGCTCCCTTGTAACTTTTGGACGATGAGACAAAATAGAAGGCTCAAGATCTCCTAATGTGTCGATAGCTATATTTACTTTTCATCGATTTTTTTCACAAATCTTTTCTGTCTGCCTTTTACTTGCTTGATGTTTAGACATCAAAATGTATTATGCCAATAAAAATAAAATTGAATGTTAATTCATTTATTTCTCATCATTTATAATATTGACATCATGAGCAACGAATAAAAAAAAGTTATGTATTTTGATCGAAGCAAGATTAAAATATTTTTTGTAATTTGTCAAACACACTGCCAACAATTAAGTGATAGTTCAAATCAATGACGCTATTTTTATTGTAACCATGAATATTATAGTGTATGTTCGACGAATTTTGATTTAAAATAAGAAAAGAACGGTCGAATGAATGAAGGAGAAATCTTACATTGAATATACCTTTATTGCTAAAATCATATTCATAATATATGCATCTCAAAGCAAAAAAAATCAAGAAAGGCATTTTCAAATCACATGAAGTCTCCGAACCTTTTAGAATGCATATGCTTTACGAAAAAACGTAAAAGGAAATAGAATTTTTTAAATGATGTTGAAGACCGTTTAAAAACAGAACGTGATATAAGAAGAGTCATATAAAGATAATTGAAAGTCCTGTAAATCTCTGATTTTCATGATATTTAATGATTGTTCGGTTTGCCAGAATAAAGACTAAGCATGTTTAAACTCAAAAACTGTCATAGACAACAATGAAATACTTGTTCAATGAAGTTGTTTAATTCTGTCACGAAATCTTCTAGCAATTTAACATCAATGTTACGAAGAAGTTTAATCGTTTTTTGTTTGTATCTGTTATTCGCAATAGTTTATTAGCCAACTAACTGAAGTACCTGGCGTTGTCACAGAAAATTCGACATATCATTTGGGATAAATTAGAAAGCAGTAGCCTTATCATTATCTATCAGTTACCGATCTTGGATGTTGTAAAATATGCTCAAAGTCCCTTCTATTCTTAACACTTTGAGGACCGATTTTTCTTAATAGAAAAAAGATATTTTTCAACCTTTTTATTTTATTCTAACTCAAAATGGCTATATGAAAATGTTATGCTAATCAAGAAAAACATTATTTTCCATCTTTTAAACAAAATAGCAACTTGCAAGTAAAGCACTAGATGTTGGGTCGAAAGTTTGCTTCCTTGGTTCTACAATAAGCATATTTTCTTTTTCTTTTCACATGCAAATGTATTTCATTTTCAAAATGGAGGACGGTTTTTGGTGATGCTAGTTTAGACTTATTTTTAGAAGAAGGTCTTCCACGATTTATTCGTTTATTGCCGTAGTAGAGAGACTTCGCCACTAAAACTAAAATGATATGCTTTGCAAATTCAAGAACAACATAAATTAGTGTAATGTGGTCCTGGAGTATCTGACCTGATCCTAACGTTTTCCAATATGTCCAAAAACGTTCTTGGACGGAGTCTTATGCTATGCTCTCTGTTGAAACAGTTTATACCTTAACTGTCGTACTGTGGGTATGTTGAAACTACTTCTGCCATCACTCTGATACTGTTTGGTGTCCAAAACCTATTTTCGCCCTCAACCGCATTTTGTGCAGTGTGATCAAACGAATAATGTAAAGTTATATACTGTATGGGTAGTCACATGGATACACCAAGTTCCCACATAATCCGCAAGTTTATTGCTATGAATATCTATTGGAGAGATCACTGGAATATCTGTGCGTTACATAAAAAGTACTCAAAACTTCCAAGTTTTTGGGTATCCATCTCGTTTACACTAAAAGTACTCAGTATTGTCCGCTATAAAAATACACGATGAAAGTTAGAAATATGAAGTGGTTGCTCTTCTGAATATCTTGACTTGCAGCTTATCATTACAAAGTGTGTTAGTATTATGGCATCTATAGAAGTTGATAGGTCCAAAAGCGCGACTGCAAGAAAAAGAGTACAACTAATCGAAAATAAAGACTATAATTATGTCTTCTATGTATTTAAGTGAATCACCTTGAAAATCATACCAGTCTAAACAACATTTAGACAACTAGACCAAGAAAAATGACATTCATCAACTGCATGCATAAAAAGTAAACAAGTATTCGAGAATTGCTTTAAATTCAGTATTAATCAAGTCTGAAGTATCCTTCTCCAAACTGGAATTCAGAGCGAAATCGGTGACAGGAACTACCGAGATTTATTTTTTAAGAATTTTTCAATTTAATGCTTTTATAAATCTTATCATCAAATGGAAGGATTAGACTGAAGATAAGTACCTAGATGAAGTATAGGGCCAAAACAATAGTCAGTACAGTCAACCAATTGATGATGAGAGTTGAATCTTTTGAGCTATGGCTCTTTTTTGGTGTAGTTAAAATGTATTATATACTCTCAATAAATAATTCAAAATAAGTCCCAAACAAATAATATCCATGTAGTTTCTCACCAGGGATTCTGCTAACTTTGGTTGGACGAAAAACTTTCGAAAAGAAAATTAATAAAAACATCAAAAAGTGAAAATGTTAAAATGAAATTGTATGAAAAAGAAAATATCACTCACCCTGATCCTTCACTCTCAATGTAGCATTCACGATCGTGGTCATGATCAAAACAAAATCGATCATGCAGATCATTATACTAGATGCTTTCTATCTAAATCTTATCCCAAGATACAATTTTATGTCCAAAACTGTTTTTTTTTTATATAGTACAGTGTCAGCTAAATGAGGCACAAAAAAATAAAGTAGTAACAGAAATTTTGAATTACATACATAAGACTGTTTACTAGATGTTTATAGAGGTAGAACTACAAGATTCTATATAAGAATTGAAAAATTTCCCTAAGTAATTTTAAAACTTTGAAGTATTCATTTGTTTTAGTTGATGACATAAAATCCATCAACAAAAATTTTCAAGATATGACAACAGCTTTACCAGGATTACAACTAGGTAAATATTAGCAGTTTCATAACTTGATACATATTATTATAAAGTCATGATTTTTATTTATTTATAGAATCATCGAGTAGTTGTACAAATAGACAAATGATTGAAAGAAGACAAGGGAATCTATAATAACAGTATGTTTTTATGATTGGGACGATTTCGTAAATATTATTTTATTTAGACAGTGAATGCAGTAAAGAATTGCGATAGAAATGAAAAGTCTTTTTTTTGCCAATTACTGTTACATTCGAAACAATATGTAGCGTGTTCCAAAAATCACTTGTGTGAAATAATTTTATATAATCCAACTATTTTATTAATACTCTTATATCTATAGAAAGTGTTATCAGCAAGTTTTGTTGATATGTACAAGTGTCACAAGGTTTATTCGAAGATATCAACTTTTATCAAAATACAAAAAAAATATTATGCAAGACCTTTTCTTCCATTGCTGTAATCTCTTGGTTGATATAACTTTTAAATCATTCATATCTTGGACTGCTATTATATATATATAAATGATACTACAAGTAAAGAAAAGAAAAATACATTAAATTGAAACAATAGAAAAAAGGCTCACCGTTAGCCAAAGAATATCATGTTACAATCTTGATTGCAAGTCTAAAAGGAACTTGCTACGAATATTTATTTATTTTTTAAATGCATCTATTTTCAACTCATTCATTCGTTATAACCAATTAGCTCAAGATAAATCAACATACTTGAATATGGTTTTACTGATAAAGTTTCTCTGCTCTAGTAGTGAACGAATAAGTCGTGGAAGACCTCCTTTTGAAAAGAAGTCTATAGTAGCATCACCAAAACCTGTCCTTGATTTTTGACAATGAAATGCATTTACTTGTGAAAGGAAAAAGAAGAAGCGCTTAGTGTAGAACCAAGGAAGCAAACTTTCGATCTAACATCAAGTGTTCTACATGCAAATTGCCATTTTGTTTAAAAAACGAAAAAAATTGTTTTTTGATTATCATAACATTTTTATGTAGTCATTTTGAGTTAAAATAAAATAAAAGGTTAAAAAATGTTTTTTCGATTAAAAAAAATTCGGTCCTCAAAGGGTTATAGTGCGAAGTATTATATCATGAATCGTACAAGTCGACAATATAGTATTTTTTAAACAGTGACATTCATGGTTTTTCCATAGTTAAATAACATAATTCTCAGAAAAACTTGATAATTATCCTACATTTAATTATCCAAGACTGATTGTAATTGCTATGTGATGTACTTTAATATTTGATGAGGTGATCATCATAAAAAAAAAGGTGATTCGTAACAAATGAATGATAAAAAAACAGTAAGAAAAATCGGTGTTGCTGTCGTTGTAGCAATGAAACAAATACAATGGCAGAAAAGAGTTATCAGTATAATCTTTACAGGAACCACATGTGAAACACGATGAACGTTTTGATATTGTAAATGCAGGAATTCATCAACGCAACATATATTCTTAGTTTTTGAATTACTACATACTATCACAGTGAGTATAAAAAGAGGACGCATGACTAGTATTCAAAACTCATTCATATTTCCATACTAATCCTGCAAGAGATATCGGTTTTTCAGGTATATTTGTTATAGTCCATAATGAAGAAAATGTTGCTAAAGTATCTGTCACGTTTGTGGATGGAGAAGATGGTGAGTACAAATTTTTACTTCATACATTTCAACACTTCTTTTAACTCGTCTTCCACATAAACTCCAATGTGCATCATTTTTCTATTACATCAATCTTAAGTGCTGTAATAGAATATCAATTATTGAGCTAAAAAAAACGTAATTGTATCCAATGTTATTATACATAAGTGACGATGGTAGAATAGTATAAGCTAAAAATGTGAGTGTCTTAGAGATAGTTGTTCGTTG
Source organism: Macrotrachela quadricornifera (assembly GCA_022393335.1). Taxonomy (NCBI): domain Eukaryota; kingdom Metazoa; phylum Rotifera; class Eurotatoria; order Philodinida; family Philodinidae; genus Macrotrachela; species Macrotrachela quadricornifera. The sequence continues at coordinate 97,762 of JAJEKB010020736.1, forward strand.
AAGTTTTGCTGAACAGATAACATAAACGCGAAAAAAAATAGGTTGACAAATAGAGAAAGAGTAATTTATAATTATCACCAATCATCTTTTTAGTTTTGTAGATGAAGAATTTATAAGAAAAGCTTTGAATAATAATTATTAATAGAGTGAAAATACCAAAAATATCATTTCACTTCTGATGGCATATGATGAATCATTTCTAGAATTAACAAATATAACATACTGGTTATGGCATTCATTGAATAAAATAAAATAAAATACTTTATCAACAAGATATTTTTTTTGTTATTGTTACATTTACTATTATATTACAAAAGTATTATATACCTTTAACGTTCATCTCTTTCGATGAGTTAACTAATAGTTATCCAAATTCGATATTGAGGATAATTATTTAAAATCTTTCATAATCTATACAAAAATGTAAGTCATATTTTGAATTGCTTGTAAAAATAACCAAAATAGATTATAAATCCCTAAATAAGAATAATTGTGCAATGGATAACTAATACAAAAATTTCATAAATCAATCCATTAAGTTGCTTTAAACACTTTAAAAAACATTAAATAGCGTCATCATATGTATTTTAATTATAAGATTGAAATTCCTTCTTTTCTTTTCTCAATAATTCACATTAGAAAAATGTGCTCTCCATTTTCTTTTATGTGTACCGATAAAGAAAAAATGTTTCAACCAATCATCTTCAGAACTGATCGATGTAATGCTTGTACTCTCAAATTTCTCAATAAAAATCATAAAAATGAAAGAAATGACGTCTAACGATAACCATTCCTTTCATATGTTTTCAAAAACCATATAATCAAAAAATAAAATGACGTATGAGAAAGAAATGTTTTGACAACCAGAAAATATTGTCTGTTTATTTTGTGCTTTATATTTAAAGAAGAGAAAAAAAGTTTTTTTTTTGCAAGAAATTTTCATCATGGGTGATAAACCATCGAAGGATTCAAATACTTCTATACAAGAAGATTTGAATAGTAATAACATTAATAATATCGAAAATTTTCTTATTGTTTGGTTAAATTCTAATATTAATACAGGGAATAATAATAAAACTCAACTTGGACAAATTGTTAGTAATGTTAAAATTTTTACTAATATCGATCAATGTTTTCATTTTTTAAATAAAATTCAAGATGAAAAAATTTTTATAATTTTATCTGATAATCTTAATGAAAAACAATTAAATGATCTTGAAAATTTATCTTCAATTAATTCAATTTATTTACTTTATAATCAACAAATTAATAAAAATAATCGAAAAATAAAAGGTTGTTTTACTCAAATTGAATCAATTTATGATATACTTAAACAAGATGTTTATCAAACAGATCGATCATTAACAGTATTTAATATTATTCCAACATTATCTATTAATTCTTTACAAGAACTTGATTCATTATTTACATTTTTTCATTTATTAAATGAATTATTGTCAACAATAGAAATTAATCAAAATAATAAAAAAAATTTTATTGAATTTTGTCGTAAACAATATATTGATAATACTGATATATTACATTTAATAAATGAATTTGATCGAAATTATAATCCTTCGCTATCTATTTTATGGTATACACGTCAAAATTTTATTTATTCAATATTAAATAAAGCATTTCGAACAGAAAATATTGATATTATATTTAAAATGTCATTTTTTATACATGATCTTATTGAACAAATATATTCTAAAATAAATCAAGAATCTTCATCAATTGTTTATTATGGACAAAGTATGTTAAAAAGTCAATTTGAGAACATATCGCAAAATAATAAATCTATTATTTCTTTTGATACTTTTCTTATAACAAATAGTGATCGACAAAGTACATTAGATTTTGCTATTCGTTCTCGTAATAATAATTATCCAATTGGAATTATTTTTCAAATGAAAGTTCATTCATGTATTCAATTGAATTCAAATTCAAATGAAAATAATCTTCTCTTATTTCATACAATATTTATGATTGATGATATAAAAAAACTTGATGATAATCTATGGGAAATAAATTTAACAGAAATTAATAATAAAAATCAAGAATTAATACATTATAATGAATATTTACAAAATACATGTCATGGTTCAACAATTCTAAGTCGTTTAAGTAATTTTAAATTAAAAATTGGAGATTTTAATAAAGCTATCGAATTATATACGATAATGCTTGAAATAACATCAAATAAAGATTCGAAATCACTTGCTCATATTCATCATCAACTTGGTTTTCTTTATAATGAAAAAAGTGATTTAAATCAAGCACGTATTCATTATGAAAAATCAATTCCATTATATTTAACATATTTACCATCAAATGATCCTTCTCTTTCGAATTCATATTCAAATTTAGCAATTATTTTTCGAAAACAAGGTGATCTTAATCAAGCTTTGAAATATCATCAACATGCACTTAATATTGATCTTCAAGCATCGAAACCTGATTATACGGAAATTGCTAGTCGATATAATAATATAGGTATAGTATTACGTGATCAAGAAAAGTATACAGAAGCATTAGAGAAATATCAAAATGCTTTAAAACTTGAACTTGAACATCTTCCATCTACTCATGAATTAGTTGCTACTACATACAATAATATTGCTGACATATATCGTTTACAAGGAGATTATGCTTCTGCAATTGAATATTATCAAAAGACACTTGATATTGAAACAAAAATTTTTTCACCAAAACATCCATATTTAGCCACTACTCACTTTAATATAGCTGTAACTTTAGATGGATTAAATCGACTCCAAGAAGCAATAGACCATGCTACACAAGCAGTCAATATTAGTCGCCAAGCATTTGGATCTGATAATCCTGATGTTATAGAAAATCAAGCATTGCTTGATTCACTTCGTCAAAAACTCTAATTTAAATTATTTATTTTTTTTTCTTTGTCCTATTCATCTTAGCATCTTCATACAAGATAATTTAAAATTAACTAAATTAAAAGCAAAAAGAATTGAAAGAAGAAACAACTTTGCTATATTATAAACATCGAATTCAATAGAATCCTCTGTCAAAACTATTACCTCAAATTTCTATCTTTATAATTCTAAATATTTAAGATCAACCATAATACAACACTTTCTTAACATATACGTAATTAAAGTGAGATATTCATATTCTCTATTATCAGTTGCCCAATATTTGTTCATTTGATCATTAAGTCAGGTTCAGACGTAATAGCCGTTTCATTAGAAATAGCTACTTGTATCAATCCATTAGCATCATCGCTCACTATCCCCTATTTGGATCGTAAGAAATGTTAAAGGTTTCTTACACTTTCGATGATGATTTGTGACGGTATATATTGGTAATTATTGTACAACCGATAATTACTAATGTTCTAATGGTCGAATAATAAGCTACCTAAAAGTGAGAAAATATATTTAGGTGCTCAAACATTTTAGAACTCATCTTTTGGTCATAAGTAGACCTGGATGAGATATAAAAAGTCGCAAAAAGCATTCATTCCTTCGTACTTTTAGTCATGAGATATCAAATTTCGAATATATATATATATATGAACATAGATACAGAAAGGATAAATGATTGTTTCCTGAGAAACAGTCAAGTACTCGAGGATTAAACTTTTCTTAATTTCGTATACTGCTTGTTCGATCTGTTCTGAGTTAAAAGTTGGATTGAATCTCATGAATAACACTCAAAATTTTTCATTTTATTTTTGTTATTATTTTAAACTTCATTGGCATGCCATCATATCTTGGTGATAAATGTTGTTCGCTCGCGTTCTTCTTTTTATTCAATTATAAATGATATATAAGTGTGGTAAGGTGCGGAGAATGCAAAATTCGAGTAATTTTTTTTATAAATGGTCGAACAGAGCAAGTCGAGCTGAGTAAAAATCTCTAAAGGCGAATTTTTTTCGAAGAGTTTTTAGTAAAAAAATTCAATGTTTATTCAATTTTGAGAAAGTTTTTAGTTCATTGAAATTATAAAAATTGCATCGCTAAACACCTGCTTCTGGCTTATTCTTGAGAAATCTTAGTAAAATTATATTCACCATATGTAGAAAGGCAAAAGGTGAAAATTAATATGGCGTGTTTTTTTTCCAAAACTATCTAGTTTTGTGCGTCTCAAGATATAAATGAACTTCATACACCATTCGAACCGCTAGATGTTGCACTTGAAAAGTATAGGTTTGGATTTCCAAAAATATTCTTTGATGAAAAACAAATAGGATTGTTTTGGCAAGTTTTATCAGTATTAAGGAAATCACTCGTCATTTTCTACTTCAATTGTTCAATTTTTAAAAAAATACATTTTCATAAGCAAAGTTCCTCAAGAAACTTACTGCTTTTACTTACAAGGGAAGGTCCCGAGGTGATGACCCGAGTTAACGGCTCATATTGCGAGAGTTTGCTACATTGAGTGTCCTGATGTCAACTATGAAACAATTATCGGCTGAGGCCGAACTAGTGAAAAGCGGTAGTCTAGCACTTTTCACTACTTGGTGCATAACTTACAAATGACGATAGTTGAAGTCTTGTTTTTATGATTTTTTTGTCTGATGGAGATCCTGAGTCTTCAATTATCGTCATTTATCAGTTATAAGATTCTCCTATAATATTTTTTTTTGAAAAGGTCGATAACAGCTGTATATATGCACCAAGTAGTGGAAAGTGCTAGACTACCGCTTTTCACTAGTTCGGCCTCATGGCCGATAATTGTTTCATAGTTGACATCAGGGCACTCAATGTAGCAAACCCACGCAATATGAGCCGTTAACTCGGGTCATCACCTCGGGACCTTCCCTTGTTAGACGAAATACTCTAGTCAATTATCTTACATTTTCTCCTAAAAAAAAATATTCTTCATAAGAAATATTAATTCTATAAAGGAGATAAACAGCAACAAAAAATGAAGAAATATGTTTAATTATCATTATTGAGGTTCGTATTTATTATTTTTCTATGGGCTTCGATTGTTCCACTACATACGTTGTTGAAATACATCTTTAATATTTCTTGATAAGGCTGTCCGTTAGAATAGATCTCTAAAGATCGTCAAAACCAACGAAAGAGTTTTAAACTAATCTGTTTGTTAGCAAAAACTTCGTGAGATTCAAAAGTAAGTTTCAGGATTGTGTGATAGGTTTGATCCGTCTTTTTTCTAATAAATTGCTTTTGATGGCACCCTATACCTTCGATAGCGTGCAAGTCCGAGTGAAACTTCGAATAGAAACGTATCTTAATGTTACATTTATCGACCAGCTGTTCCAAACGTAATATCTAAAAATAGGGTGATAGAAAGATTATAAACTTATTCAATCAAACGTACAATTTTAAGTGCTGGATGATAAGATAGAATATCTCTTAATTGTTGAAGTTTTAAAGCCCGTGGTAATTTAACATTAAGTTCTTTGCTAATTTCGATTAGTCCTTTACTTAAACCTTTATGGAGACTTGTTTTAAAAAAGCAATTTGCAATACACCTTGCACCTTGCTGATCAAAATATTCTATTCTATCAATTGGACAGCGCGTTTCGATGGTAGATCTCCCGAAATCAAATAATGAATAAGCTTTTGCTGTATAGGTCCTAGCATTGTCTACAATAATCTCAGCTTTGTGATTCTTAAACGATTCTTTAAATTGTAGTAGCTTGAACAAACGTTGAAATTGAGTAATTCAGGAAATTCCTGTATTGATCTATTGTATTCCCTTTTGTCTAATGTGAAGAAAGGACCTGATGAATGCATTACTAAAAAATCACTGATCATTATGGATCTTTCTCGTCCTTTTGAGAAAAATGGCGCTTGATCATCAAATAAACAGCGTTTTGTAGATACTTCTATTGAACGAAACGTACTTTCATCATGCACTAAACAGAGATAGGAATGTGCGCGTAAAAAGAAACTTGTGGGCTATCAATTGTTTCACTCATATATCAAAATAGACGGAAGCTTTTGAGTAGGGTTTTTCTAGATGAAATTATTGCCGTCGGATATCGTATGATGCTCTCTCATGACCTTGAAAATATGATCTCTTTGAGTTTGAATTAAACCGTGCACCCGATTGACGAAGATCTAGTCGACAGGATTTTTCAGAACGAATAAGACTAGAACTGGCATCTTTAACTGTGTTTGTTAATTCGTAGTATTTTTCAATAACAAAACTAGCTAAATCAATCACAGTGCAATCAGCTGATTTCCTAGCATAACGCTCGGTTGAAAATGATTTTGCAGCTACTCGAGTGTCCGGATATAAATCATAAAAACCTTCACCACGTTTCCTACCACGATTATCTGTACAAAATTGATTAAAATCGTCTGATGTAAAAATTTCGACCCATTTATGACATGTTTCACTTGTTGACGCCCCAATTCCTTTCAATAATAAATCATAATCGCACCATCCGACACCAAAATGTCGTAAAGTCATATATAATAAAACACTAATGAATTTTAAACCACATTGATTTTAACACAATTCAAACATATCCGATATATTATTTACTTTCGTTTTTTCTTCATCTGAATCTGTAGAACTCTCTACTTCACATCGAACACCTTAAGCAAGTAATCAGCGTATCTCACGGTTAATACCACGGAAGTGAAAACGACGTTTTGATAGTTTTAGTATGATAAAAAATACTCTTAAATGATATGTATATGCTGTGTTTTATACTTTATCTTCTGAATTTCAAAAAACAAGAGCGTGGAAACTCCTTTACAATAGTAAAACAGTCCGTCAATGTATTATAATAGCGAAAGATAAAAATGGGTATTATTGTACTAATAGAACCATTGAATGACTCATCCAAAATGATTTCATTGATTTCGAAAGTCCGTTACAAACTTGAGAACATTAGAGAACTTTCAAAACTTGGAAAATATCTTCCTTTTTCGTCATGGTCGGTCACATTCTTTCAATCGTCGCGTACGACTATTCGTTGAATATATCTTTTCCCTTTCTTAAATATGTGATCTAAGAATCTAAACATGTTTATTCCAAATCTAATCATTTCCTTCACTCTCTTCCATTGATCTATAGAAAACAAATGCATCGAACATTAAAAAATGTATTTTACATTTTCTTCATATTTTTGTCCAATCTCTATCGACAACTGCGCAAATCTTTCAGATATTTTTCAAAGTTAGCTAGAATATTTCTTCTAAATAAAAACAGTAACGTCCTTGAGAAATTTTGCCTATGAAAATGTATTTTTTTACAAATTAAACAAAAAATGAAGTAGAAAATAATGAGTGATTTCCTTAATATTGATAAAGTACGATTGATGGCCATTCTTGAACTAGTGTTTTGTTTCTAAATTTGTCAAACCATACTGTCCCAAAAAAATTGAAACTATATTCTGAAAGACCATGAAATTCTACATCTTTTGATATACTACTCAATGATCGCAAACACGTGCATCGGTATTTAGTAAGGAGCACAATAGGTAAAAAAATCATAGACACTCATGTTAAATTAATAAAATCACATTTTTATCTAGCAGTTTTTCACATTACAACCGAATAGAAAAGTGTAAGAAATATCATATTCGTAAACAGCGTGAAAAACTGCTAGATAAAAATGTGATTTTATTAATTTAACATGACTTCTATGATTTTTTTCACCTATTGTGCTCCTTACTAAATACCGATGCACGTGTTTGTGATCATTGAGTAATATACCAAAAGATGCAGAATTTCATGACCTTTCAGAGTATAGTTTCGTTTTTTTGGGACAGCATGGTTTGACAAATTTAGACCCAAGATACTAGTTCAAGAACGGTCATCATCCATAGATCCCTCACTAGTTGTAGAAAGTCGATAGCTTAGTAAAGATCATTTTGATAATTATTCATATATATATGTTTTTGTAGAGAACTTTGCTGCATCTGTTGAAACTAGTCGAGCTCTGTGTCACGAACAATGGCAGAGAAAACCCTAATATACTGTCAACATCTAAAAGCATCTTTTTTTTTTCTATATTTTTGTGATCTACTCTAAAAAAATCCAAGATCGTAATGTTCGGCATTTTTTACAAGTACACTGGGTAAAACGTTATATTTTGGATTTACTAGTTTCTCGATGTGCTCTACCATTTAAGCTAAAAAATTCAAAAAAAAGATTTGCCGGCGGCCGGGTTATTTCGATAATCTGGCGAACCTTCTCTTAAGTCTAATTATATTTAGAAAGATGTGAAATAAGTGAATGGCATCATGTATCTTTATGAACAACACTAGCTATCTTAATTTACAAATATAAAAACATTTTAGTTTTTTGCATCAAGTTGTCATGTTTTGTCACATTTGTATTCATTTTCTTTTAATTGATGGTAACAAAATGGTTCCACAATAGATTCTATGCCTTCTTCATTCTGCATATATCGGTCATATAGGTGTATGTAGAAGTGATATATTATATTTGAAACAAAGTCTCTTCTATTGAACTTGAATGATTTTGATTCCTTCGCACACTATAAAGTAATCAAAGTAAAATCTATCTTTGAACATTTTCGTTTTCATCACGTCTTATCGATTTTCTTCTTTTTTAAAATAAGAAAAGTATGTTTTGGAAAGCATGTTGCCAATGTCTTATCTCAATCAAATCGTTCGCATCCAGATAAAAAGAGATTAAGAAAATTTAGATTACAATTATGAAACAAATATACAACCAATCTTTTGTAAATTTAGCAAAAAATATAGTCCCCTTCAATAGTTCAGTTTAATAATTTTAATTAAGAAATATTTCTTTCAACATTAATCACACCTGAATGGTGGTCTAATCCGATACAAACTTAAAAAAAAATTATCAATTATTATCAGCATTCATCTAATAAAAACCAAATTCTTATCCAAAGTTTTTCACCAAGCGTCGTCAACCACACTCCATTTTACTCATTTTTCTTCCACAATCTGTACCACAATCACGAAACGCATGACAAATAATAAAATTTAACTCAATGATCGTTATTACGCAATATCTAAACACATATGAGTTCACCCGTATTCTTCAATTACATTTCTTCTTCCTCAACTTCAACCACACACAAAATCGCCAAATCACAACACAAGCGAAACAACCAAACCAAAACGTTATTCATATATCCGTAACGCATGAAAGTCAATAAGTTCCTAAATTCCCATACTTCCATTTCATCATCACTATACACAACAATCAATAATTAGTCCGAATAACTTGTCAGCAACAACCAAACACAATTACTAACCCTAGCCAACAACACACCATTCAATAGGAGAATAAAAAATACGAATGAATTATTCAAAAATGCTAACATCCATTCATTCCAAAATAGCAAAACATACTCTCAAATTTCACAGCTAGCAAAATTGAATAAACCTATCAAAACATTGTTCAATAATCGATTAATATATTTTCATCTTTTCAAAACATGCCACTTTCCTTTCATTGCCACGTATAATCGTACCGCACCAAAAAGAAAAAACTTCAAAAATGAATATTGATGATAAAACAAATCTGAGATTATTTCCTTAATCTTATGAAAAGCAGAGGGTTTTTGAATTAATCTCACCACTATTGAATTCAAAAATGAATGATGACGATAAAATAAATATGAAATTATTGCATTAATTTTATGAGAATCAAAAAGTTTTTGAATTGTTCTGAGAAAGATTGCATTCAAAAATAAATGTTGCTGATAAAATAAATATGAGACGAATTCTTTAATTTCATGAAAATCAGAAGGCATTTCAATTGATTCCATCAAGGTTGCATTCAAAAATGAATATTGATGATAATATAAATATGAAATTAAATCTTTAATTTCAGAAAAATCAGAGGGTTTTTCAATGGGTCTAAACAAGATTGCATTCAAAAATAAATGCTGATGATATAATAAATATGAAATTAATTCTTTAATTTTATAAAAATCAGAGGGTTTTAAAATTGATCTTATAAAGAGTCCACTCAAAAATGGATGCCGCTGATGAAATTAATATGTAATTATTTATTTAACTTCACAAACATCAGAAGGTTTTTGAATTGGTCTGAAGAAGATTGCATTCAAAAATACATATTAATGATAAAATGAATATGAAATTTTTCTTTAGTTTCATGGAAATCAGAGGGTTGTTGCATTGATCTCATCAAGGTTGCATTCAAAAATAAATGATAATGATAAGATAAATATGAAATTATTTCGTTAATTTCAAAAAAATCAGAGGGTTTTCAAATTAATCTAAAGAGGATTGCATTCAAAAATAAGTGATGATGATAAAATAGATATGAAATTATTTCTTTAATTTCATGAAAATAAGAAGGTTTTCGAATTAATCTCATCAAGCTTGCATTCAGAAATAAATGTTGATGATAAAATAAACATGATATTATTTCTTTAATTTCAGAAAAATCAGAGGTTTCCTGAATTAATTTCATCAAGATTACATTCACAATTGAATGTTAATGATAAAATAAGTATGAAATAATTCTTTGAATTTCATGAAAATAAAAGGATTTCTGAATTGGTCTGAAGAGAATTGCATTCAGAAATAAATATTGATAAAATAAATATGAGATTATTTACTTAATGTCAGAAAAATCAGAAGGTTTTGAATTGATCTCATCAAGATCACATTCACAATCGAATGCTGATGATAAAATAAATGTGAAAGTATTTCTTTAATTTCGTGAAATAAGAGTGTTTTTGAATTGTCCTAACGAAGATTGCATTCAAAAATAAATGTTGATGATAAAATAAATATGAAATTAATTCTTTAATTTCATAAAAATAAGAAAGAATTCGAATTGATCTCATCAAGATTGCATTCAAAATGAATGCCGCTGATGAAAATAATTTCGAATTAATTCTTGAATTTCATGAAAATCATATATTTTTTGAATTGATTTGAAGAACATTGCATTCAAAAATGAATGTTGCTGCTAAAATAAATACGAAATTATTTCTTTAGTTTCAAGAGAAATCAGAGGATTTCTGAATTGTTCCCATCAAGATTGCATTCATAAATGAATGTTGATAATAAAATAAATACGAAATTATTTCTTTCATTTCATGAAAATAAGAGGTTTTTCGAATTGATTTAAAGAAGATTGCATTCAAAAATAAATGTTGATGATAAAATAAATATGAAATTAGTTGTTTAATTTTATAAAAATCAGAGGGTTTTTGAATTGGTTTAACGGTCATTCGTTGAATCAATAATATGATGGATATTTTTAATTTGAAAACTCCGGTATTCGTGAGTTGATTTCTCAATATATTTGAATAGAGGTGATATTCATCGTTCGTTTGTTTTCGTTTAGTTGCGGTTTGAATTTCGTGTTTGTGCTGCGCTAGAATTGCAATAAGATTATTATTTTATTAAATATTTTGGTAGTGGTTGTGTTCTAAGTGTGAGGGTTATGTCAGTGCTAGCTGGTTATGGTCAGATGAAATCGGTGTTTTCCGTAGAAATTTTGTAGCGAATTTGATGAACTATCTTCACAAAAAAATGCATGTCAAACCCTCGACAATTGGCAACAATATTTAGAAAATACTTGCAACGTAATTCTTCCTGGGTGATGCGTGTGGTTCTCTATGAATACCTTCAAAATTGTTCCCACATGTTTTAACTAATGATAGATCAACTAACATTCGTGCAGGAAATGTAGTATCACTTGTTAATCTATTATTTATTAACTATGAAAATAACGGGTTCGCCAAGTAAAATGAGTCTGTCGGTATTTTCGAGGTAACTTTTTCAATGTTTATCTAATCAGAGTAAGTCTTTTTTTTTAAAAGATTCTCCGTCTCAAGATCTGCAAAAGCATATTATTTCTATTAACATAAATGATTTCTATCACTTTGATACAGGCGATACAACCGATTCTTCCAATTAGTACAACTTTTAACAACAACTGATTCACGAATTCTTTTCATCGACAATTTTAATTTTTCAATCAGTGTTCTTTTCTTATCTGACTTTGTTCTAATTGATGGAGTTGATGAACTCATCCCAAATGGAATAGTCCAGGAGATTCAAATATGGCCTATTCGAGGGCCAATAATCCTTGTCAATAAATGATGAAAACTTTTTGAAACGCCATTCTTATGTTAATTGATGTTGGTGCGGTTTTGCGCCATCTCGTTGAAAAGTCCAGTCGTCACCAAAGACTTTATTCCCATATCTTAAAGCAACGAGAAATACTTTTTTGTTGTAACAACTGTGATCGACAGTTCCTTCGTCCAAGATCAGCAAAGACGTGATACTTTTGGAAAACGGACTCAGTTACACCATTACTTTCCGTGGGAGCTTTCATTTCTGCTTGATGCCACCTTTTTCATTGGCATCAGCACGATCTACTGCCCACACTTGATCATTTTGAGCATTGTAGACATCATCAATGTCAACGAATTTTTTATCAGAAAAGAGAATTCTCAGACTGCTTTCCTTGGTTCTGACTATCCGTAGACCACCATGTGTACTTGGTAGTTGGATAGAACTAGATCGACGAATAATCTGGTAGTACCTTCTGATAGTTGCTAAACTAATACTACCATTTAAAGCACGATGACTTTCTGTTGGAGTGTCACCTTTTTGCTACTTTGAAAATACAATGTTTTGAAGGTCTTTACTTTTTATATCTTAAAAATCTGTTATGTATTATGAATCAAGACCTCAAACGATAGATGTGTAGGGCTTGAGATGGTGCGTTTAAAAAAAATTAGTTCAATCAGATGAAATTCAAAAAGATGTCGCTAAAATACTGAGAGGTTCATTTCACCGAGTGCACCCGTTCTATTGAACTTCAACATATTTATATGATAAAATTATAATTTTGTCAATTATTCTAATTATTAATCTTAATGCGACATATCAAAGGAGAATAGAAATGTATAGAAAATATTTTCAAATTATTAAAATTATGGTAAAAGATTTTCCTCACTTACCACAAAATCGTTGTCTTAATTGCAAATGAATCAAATATTTGTTCTTCTTACGATCAAACCCAACACTTTTAACATGAAAACAAACACCTGGTATAACAACTTCTTCTTCTTCGTTAGGATATTCAGATATTTTACTAACATCGGCAATAAAAGCAATTAATACTTCCATAATGAATAAAACATTTCCAAAATTTTCTGCTTCTTTACGATTTCGACTAGTTGATGTATATGCTTGAAATGATCCATATGCATTGTTATTTTTAGCCATTTCTTCATATTTGGCGATCTGTGCTTCAGTCAGAATGGCTCCTCGATAAAGTATCTTTTTGGTTGTAAGCCTTGTATTAAATGGATCATCCCAGAGTAATAAACAGAATGGACCCAATGTACGAACTTTACTTCGCCATACCTTTTCCTGTTCTTGATCACCTACTAATCTCATCGCTACATTCAAAGTTTTATATAAGAAACTTTCTAAGGAATAAAGATAAACACAACATTTCCATACTTCCTCCATTCCCATGTTCTTCTTTTCTCTAAGCATTTCAGCTAGTTTTTCGGCTTCTCGTTCTTTTCCGATGTGTTTTCCTTCTTCAATAATACCGCGAGCAGCTTTTTCGATAAGCATTGGGATCATGTTTGGTTTTTTCGATGGTAATTCATGTAGTTTAAGACCCATATCTCTTCGAACCTCAATTATAAATGGTGACACCCAACCATATTCACCACCGAATGAACGTTCCGAAGTAACAGGAAGATCCATAAAACGTGTTTCTCGTAAATGTTTGTCTTCTCTTTTACGAATTATACGTTTGATAGGCCGTTGTTTGTAATTATCAATGTGCAATGTTTGACGATTAATTTTGAAATCAATATAATAATCATCGAGTTGAGCTCGTGGTTGTTTATCTTGAAAAGCTTCTTCAATGATTAAATTTTCTAAATCAGAATAATGACTCCATATAGCTTCCTCAGATTCGGAATATGGATTTGGATTAGATTGCCACATCCACTCAACAGTTTTTAATGAATTGTTTAATGTTGAAGATGTAAATGAAGCCATAATAATTATTTATTTTAATGTTATTTTTTAATAGTACAAATACGATAATAAACAAATTTTTATTTTATCTGAAAGACAAAAAGTAAGAAATAATGGTGAAATTAACAATGACTTCAATTTTAAAGTCTTATTGAATGCTGAAGTTCTTTTTGAACTCGTTCAAATTTTATAAAGTTTTCTGAAATTTAAAGAAAATCTTTTCAATTGTTTGACATTTCAATTAAATTACATTACTATTCATTGAAATCTCTCAATTATTTTGAAGTTTTCAAATCTGCTGTTTCTCAGTATGCACGAATAAACTTATAATTGCTTGTAATAGTGTAGAAAATTGTAACAATTGAGCAGCATTTATCGAAAATCAACATTATTTTATTTTTGTTATCCAATATAGAAGTTTTTTCACATAAAATTTTAAATTTTTTTCAATCAAATAACACAAAATTCATCAATAGAAATGAATTCAAGTATACAAAATAATACTCAAAGAAATGTTCAAGCAAGTATTCATGTAAGAGTTTTATCAATTTTTCTTTTACTTTTGCTCAAAAATGTCTTTCATATCTATTCTAACGAATAGTTTGAAAAATTTCCAACAACGTATTTGCGCATTCACTTTTGGCTGATATAAAAATATTTGAAATAAGTAAAAATATTTTACCTCGAATCCACTGAATTTCGTATCGAAATGCATTGGAAAAAGACAGAAACATGGAAGGAATATTCACAACTAGGAAACTATCATACTAGAAGACGAACTTATCTCATATGCTGCTTAGACTAGAATATCATGAGGATTTGGTGGTAGATCGAGGTGGGTAACGATTTTTGCATTCAGTTATGGCTAGAAGATTTGCCGATGGATAAATTGATGGCTGTGAAATAACGAATTATATCAATTGACAGATACGGAGAACCATTGACTAATCTAAAAGGATAGTCTACCCTTATCCTAATTACAGGCACAGCACTACAGCCTGTCTTCCTCAATGTATGTAATACTTAACCTACCATGTCTTACGTAGGATATCTTTGAACACGATTCAAGTACTCTTGGGATTTCTTCGTCCAGCGACCGATTTCAGCTATACCAACACTGGTTTCAAGTAGAATTCGGCGAGTTCTATCGATTTCAAAAATCACTTTTTCACAAGCCCCTCCATACTCCCAAAATACAAAACATAGGAAAAAATCACGGAAAATCCTAGACCGATTCACTACTAACAGATTCCAAATGGATTAGAAAATGAAAATATTTATCAACAGATATACGATTCAAGAACTTCTCTGAACAAGCTGAGCTTGAATCCTACAGAGATTTCATCGGAAATGTAGAATATGGCATGTTTGTGTGATATATTTGTTTGCCATAAATATGTATGAAGTTGATGGTCGAAATGTGATAATTCAATTTATAAAGCTCGCCATACGTTCGAAAAAACCTGAGAGCTCGGTTGAATGTAGGTAGTAGAGTGGGCATACAGATATAGATCTGTGTGAATGCGTGGATGCTAGATTACGCTATAATTAAGTACTCGGTTGAGGACTAAAGCAACAAAATCTTGTGTGGATCGATAAATCTCGTGGAGTTCTGACGGGAAAGAAATTTCTAAATGTTAGCCAAAGTATTTTTAGTTTTATTTAGAACTAGGTGTTTAAAATGGTGTTTTTCAAAATCGGTTTGGGAATTCAATAAAACTTCTTATTGATTACATTCTACGACATATTCAATTCTCTACAAGACAAAACGCATAGGTTCGGTATTAGCTGGAAACTTTAATTGGCTACTCTAGCATGCGACGCTTTCTGAAATCGTTGCGGATGATAATGGTAGTAGTACAGTGTAAACAGAAATCTCATTGATTTACTCCGTTCGACTTCTGCTTTATCCAAAAAAACAATTGATTTACCTATTCAATTCATATTTTGATTACTAACTGAGATATTTGCCCTATTGTTACCTCGATTGAAGGGAGGGTCATACGAAAAAAAAATAGTTTGTGTGTGTATTTGTATCAGGGTCAAAGATTAAAAAAACGTGATTTTATAAGACAGATTTTGTCAAGCTCGAAAGTGAGCCACTTATGGGTTGTGTTGGAGTCAAGCTTTCGATCAATCAGATTGCTTTAGATCTGGGTTACAGCCAATCAGATATTTTCTAGCACGTACCTTCCGTCAATCAAATTCTTCCACTGTCAATTTTGATCCAATCACGTTTTTTGATCCTGACTTTTCAGCGAATCGGATTCTTTCACCTCTGAAGTTTAAGCAATTTGGGATTTTCAGTGTTCACCCATCGATCAAGGAGCTTGTTCAATAACATCACCCAATCAGGATATCTAGGTCCATTGTACAGTAAATTTAGAGAAGCCCAGAGTTAAATCGGATAGATTGTAAACAAAATACTATGAAGAATGAAGAAGTAGTGCTGCACAGCGGGAGCGGCTAGTTGCAAGGGGCACCGACGAACGACTAGCCATTTATCGATAATTAGTCACTGATGCTGGGCTTTGCGAAAGATCGATGTAAATAACTTATTAGAATGTCTCGTAGGAAACTGTACAACGGTCCTGGTTACAATATGAACAGAACCCATGTAAAATAAAACTGTTAAAAATCCAACTAAAACCAACCATTATGAAAAAGGTTCCAGAAGTTTCTTTCGGAAAAGAATCAGTGAATTCAAAGTATGAGCGCAATCTTATGTATATACAGGGTGGTTCAAAACCTTTACGCCCCCCTGATTCTATCTATGGATCAAATGATTTCATTAACAATTTTATACCAAATTGAAGCCCGTGAAAAACTGCATCAACGAGTACTATTAAATCAAATGTTATCTATCACATAATCAAAAGAGCCTACATCATATATATCAGAGTATCACGGATCCTCTACTGTAGGATGTGTGCAAGAACTATCATAAAGTAGAGGATCCGTGATACTCTGATATATATGATGTAGGCTCTTTTGATTATGTGATAGATAACATTTGATTTAATAGTACTCGTTGATGCAGTTTTTCACGGGCTTCAATTTGGTATAAAATTGTTAATGAAATCATTTGATCCATAGATAGAACCAGGGGGGCGTAAAGGTTTTGAACCACCCTGTATATAATGTCCAATATTCACCCATCAGTTTCTGTTGGATCAGTGGTCAATTGTCGAGCAAGACTATAACGACGAGGATTCTCAGGTGTTTTATGAGAGCACTCATAGGTTTTCGAAGATTATCCTATGAGAGTGTCTATAGGATTTAAATGGAATAAAACAATAAGCATCTAAGACTACAGAAACTGCAAGGCTACATGGACTACAAAAATAAGTGGGACATGAAGAGTATGGAGCTGTAAGACTATCTATATACATAATGTCTAGTGCCTATATGCTCTTACTGTGTGAAAATGCCGTTCTAGATTTATTAAGCGTATTCATCTTATTTTATTCATTATGCAATGAGTTAATCGCCAACCTGTGAAATTGTTTCATTTTTCATAGATCTTTTTGATACTGTTGGCAGAACTTCATGTCAAACACTGAAGTTTATCCGCGCATTATGCACAAAAACGAGGAGTCGACACTGACAGACCGAAGAGATACCAGCGACCGACTGCGAGCTGTATGCAACAGTTTGACCTAAAAACTTTCGAAAGAAAATTGAAGGATTTGGACTTTTTACAATATACTCGTCACGGGTAATAGGATACATCTATCTTATATGAGAGCATGCTTAGAAATGTAACGATGTGCGTTACTTCTTTCATATCGTTTTGTGATTGACGATTCTAACGGAATAGTGAATCATTGAAGATAATTTTAAAAAAAATAGTATTATTTAAAATACAACTCACAATAAGTATTTATTATCTTCCGATACCGTATTATCAAGAATATGAAAAACTAGAAATCACTAATAACACTAAGTTTGAAGCATAAACGAGATCACTCACCTAGTTTCTTCTTTTTCTTTTTGTGTTTCTTGTTTGCCTATTTACTAAACGATTATTCTCTGCTTGATACGTTTGTCTGTTCTTACATCAAAACACTGCTGACAGAAGTAAAGATAACAGTCAGTTTTTTTTTCGATTTTGCATATTTAATTCGTGACGCTCGTTTGTTTTTATTTTTTACAGTATTTTTTCGAGAGCTTACGAAAGACAGGATGACGATAACAATCAGAGAAAGAACAAAGCACACAAAGAATCAAAAGCGTAGCATAACAATCCATAGAGGTAGCAATGATGAATCGACATGTCTGTTGTTGTCTGATTGTCTGTTCGTCCGTGAAGGTGTGAGAGTGAGGGTGGAGGTGAGAGTGAAAATGAATGGAAGATATGATGCTCATGCTGAGTATAATTCTCATCAACTGATTTGTATTTATTCTAAAATTTTAAAATTCTGAAATACCAAAAATTCCGTCTATACTAATAATAAATGATATTACATAAATTTATTCTAGAATTCAGCTCAGTGTGAGCTTCGTTACATGAAAATGCTGTTAAAAAGGTATTGACTATTATTATGCTATCTATACATAGACAAGGCTGAAAATGGAATTCTATGAGAATTTTAGAATAGAACCACATTCTCCATTTGTCATAACAATGCATCTAGTTACGTCTAAAATACGTTTGATGATTATACGGTAGATTTATTAATCTATTATTACTTTCGGGAAACCGTATAATTGATGAAAAAATGGCTTGTATCTTTGAATTAAAATATCGGATTTCAGGAAAGGAGAAATTCATCTTCCAAACTGTATAGACATTCTTTTCTGGATTTTACAACTAATTTTCTAGTTTACAATGCAGATGCTACGAAGCATATATATTCTTTCTTTCTTGTTTTATCTGTTTTTTTATTTTCTTCTCAGATCCTGATATGTCTTTGCCCATTTACTTGTAGAACGTAGCAAAGAGGGAGAAAATGAGCGAATCAAGGAAATAAAAGCAAAAATTCTTAAAAATAGTAGACAGATGGTCTTCATCAAATGCGTATACTCGTCAGGCAGTGATACACAAGTCTTTGTTTTTAAGGATAATACCGTCTTTAAACCAGGAATTTGGTTAAGACTAATTTATCAAGACCGTGACAGATTTTTTGCGATCAAGAAAGAAATAGAGAAAGATAAACAAAACGATAAAAATAAAAGATTTTTTTAATAGGCTTTTTACAGCGAAAGAGAAAGAGAACGAAAAGAGAAAGGAAAAAGAAAGATATTTATCGAACGCAAGAGAAAAAGCATATCTCAGATATTTTTCTCTTGCATTACGCTTTACACGATAGACATGGACTCGTACTGTTGACTATCGAGCAGCATGCAACCGTCTATTACTGATGTTATTGACATCATTTTTGTAACATGCTTTTGACATCAAACAAGCATTTTAGATAAATGAGGAAAAAAACAGACAAAATTATCGCTTTAAATTTTGAAATAATTTGTTCTTTTGTTTTATCCAAGTAAAATGCTATAATTTTATCTCTTTTTTCTTCAACTATCAAAAATGCTTGTTTGATGTTAAAAACATGTTAAAAAATGATGTCGATAATATCAGCAGTAGACGGTTAGACGTTGCTCGATAGTCAAAAGTACGAGTTTCCTTTTTCTTTCTCTTCCATTACTAGAGACTTAATATAAACTTTGTTGCTTTGTCTTGCCGTGTGATGTTTACTACCATCATTACTTTCAAAGTTGTAACGTAATTAAAATTTAAAAAATACATAGTTCTACTGACCAGTTTGTGCTTAAACTCACCCCAGATAATTTTCATTATTTTGAGCTTTGAGAAAAAATCTATGTTGAATATGAATTAATTCATAAATTTTGTTTTTGTTTTTTCATATGTGAAATGCTTCAAAATGAGAAAGTTATCACACACTGTTAGTGTCTCCTTCATAGCGAGAATGGACACTACAAATTTAAATATTATAAATATCCTTGAATATAGTATTATCTTCCTTTCTTTGAATTTTCCTTTATTTATTTATTCGATTTCAATTTCGCATACTTTATATTTGTATGTTTCATGTTTTTTCTTATAGATTTGAGTGTGCATTTAACATAAAAAATGATATTGTAACTAAGTGCGTTTAATTTTTTCAACAAGACCACGAGAAAAGCAAAATTTTGTTCCTATTTATACTTTGCACCTTCAACACTAAACATGGCATCCATCAGTCATAGTCAGATGATGAAGCAATGGCAATTTACCAAATCTGGAAGTCCTCGAGATATATTAACAATGGTTGAGGTGCCTATTCCTACCACGTGCTCAGATGATGAAGTGCTTGTACAAGTCAGTCATGTGTCATTAAATTCAGCGATAACATATCGACTCATGGGACAATATGGATTATTTGATCCTGTGGGTGCATTCATGGGCAAGCCTGGCGTGCCAGAAATAGATTTTAGTGGAATCGTCTGTGATCTACGCGGAGCAAATGTAAAAGAATTTAATACAGGTTATCTTAACCAATTACATTTTGTGTTTTTGATTTTCCCATTATTTCTTGTAAGGTGATCGAGTGTTTGGAATCGGTCCTACGGGATTGCGAGATATTCGGGAAGGAGTGCTACGTGAGTATATTCTTGTCAAACATGATCATATGGTAAAGGTGCCCAGTAATATCTCGCTCAAGGAGGCCGCATGCTTTCCAGCCACTGGTATTGTTCATCATTACTTCTTTCGTCTAATGGATTCTCTTATACTTCTCGCAATTTTAGGAACTACAGCATATTGTTTTTTAGTTGAAAAGGCCAAGTTGAAGAAGGGAGACAAGGTATTCATTAATGGTGGATCTGGTGCCGTTGGTGTAATGGCAATTCAACTAGCCCGCACAATTGTCGGATCCACGGGTCTGGTAGTAGCAACATGTTCTCCAGCAAAGAGCGATATTATTCGAAACTTAGGCGCAGACGAGGTATTATTTTTCTTTCTGTGGAATTTTGTTTCTAAAAATAAACATATTTATTTCATTCTAAGGTCATTGATTATACATCACACTATCTGCCAGATTTTCTTCGAGAGCACTATAGTTCACGTCCATTTGATGTAATTCTGGATACCGTCGGCATTGATCATGCACTTTATTCCAACTCACCTTCTTACTTGACACCCTTAGGTTTATTCTGTACTATTGGTGTAGTCGAATTTGGTAAGTTCTCATTAATTATGAACTACATTCTATTTCCTTTTTAGGTTCTACGGTGTGGACAGCCACCAAGAGAATCTTACAATTATTGAGCGCGATGGTTGTACCTGTATACCTTGGAGGTGTACCTCGTAGACATACATTCGAAGCTCTCGATATAGTTAATTCGCGAATGGTAGCTATGGCACAATTAGTTGAAGAAAACGCTTTTAAAGCTGTGATTGACTCTACGTACAAATTTACAGACGCGCTCGATACTTACGATAGGGTATTGTCTCGCAAAGTAACGGGAAAAGTAGTTATTGAGGTGAATAACCTAGAATAAGTAATATAAATTTACTAAATAAAATGTAATCCTTATCTTTTATGATAATACAAAGTTTTTTTCTCATTATATATCCTTTATAGTATAATTATGGCAATGTTGATGCGATTTTACCTAGAAGACGAGGAACTTATTACTGCGTGACTGAGTCTATATAAATTGAAACTGCTTCATCTTTCAAAGATCTTTTCATCTTAGAATATTTTCTATAGTGATTTAATTCGATCAAATTCTTGTACATAACGTATCTCTGAAAAATCTGTTGAGTTTGATGTTAGCATCAATCAATGTTACTCCCTGCTCCCAACCTATCCATATATTATCATGCGCGTTTCCTCTGATCATTTGTTTGTATTCTTCATCGTCTTTGCTAACCCTTCTTGTTTGTTCTTCCTACTTTTCTCTTTGTTATTAATCATCATTGTTTATACTTACAAAAATAAAATAGTTCATTGGCATTTCATCTTCTGATGTTCATTCTTGTAATAAGATGAATCTTATATGGTAAGATATTTACATTTACAAACTCACTTTATTTGGCAGACATTGTTCTGTTGCATCTAGGATATAGTCGATGAAATGAGTATGATACAGAAACTTACAATTAACAAAGACTTCTAAATCCTTCACTATAATATACATAATTTGTTACAGTATTACATTATCAAAATGAATAACAACAATGAACAATCACTTATTTCTGATTGTACAGCTCTAGGTTGATCAAAACGAATCCTCATATTGGAGGAGAGAAACAGCGAATTTGAGATTTTGCCAATTGTAAATCCCTTGAAAGCAGCTCATATATTAAATTTGTCAGTTAGGTTGAGAGGATTTTAATTGGATCCAAATATATCTAATCCTTTTTTCTAACAACACAAATCCTTCCATTATTAGTTGACATCTTTTCAACTTAAATAGTTTGCCTCGTTTATTTTCATTAACCATTAACGTATAATGTATGTTAAAAGATTCAAATGATATTTGTCGATTGATTCTTGTTTTGCCAAAATTGAAGTATATAAAAAGTAAAGCAGAAGAATAATTCATTCAGAGCAAAACTCATATGCAAATGAGATATGAAACACGTCGTGCTCTCTACTTTCTGATATTCATCCTATCTTCATCCCGTTACGGTGAGTAGAATCCCGTCTCATCTTGATAATCTAAATAATAAATCAACTTCTTTGAATAATATTAGTTGGTTACCTATGAAATTTAATAGTTGTCTTGGCAATTTTATTTTTATTGATAATGCAACTACAACAGCGGGAAAGCGAAAACTGATCGAACGAAAAATACGAAATACAATGATAGAGTCCTTCTAATTGTACCTAAATTTATTATAAACGATTAAAACAGGATTTCTTTCAGATTTATTCTTACATGTGATTATTGCAAATAATCAAAAGCCATTAGAGACCACTAGGAATCATTAAAAATTACTGGCAATAAGATTAAAATCGAAAACTTCAGTTTCTGTTAATTTCTTTGATTTTTGACCGTTTCAATATTCTTAATAGATCCTCTAGATTTTTAATGATTGATTATGATTTTCTTTAATTCTTGATCTATTGATTTGCGATACATAGATGAAAACTAATTTTTGCTGACAGAAATTATTAGAAATCAAATCGTCGGGTATTTTTCCTGTGCCAATTCGTTATTCTATCAATGACGTGATCACTGAACTGAAAAATTAGACATAAATGTTATCGATAACTCTCAAAAAAGTTCTTAAATGAAAGTATTACTTTAAATTACATCATCTAATTTTAACTTGTAAAAATCATTTTAAATCACAAAAATACTGAACGCTGTTTTTCCCTTGAATTTGTTATCATATAGATCGTATGTGCTCCTGACAAGTGATATAAGAATAAATGAGGAGCATAATTAAAACACGCTTTAACTAGTCTAAATTTAGCCATCAATGATTTTTTTTGTTCTTTGATATGACTCATGAGGAAAAATATCTAGGTGTTCAAGAGTTTTAGGGTCCATCTTTTTGATCACTAATAGTCCTTGATGAGACATAAAAAAATCTGAAAAAGATTCATTCCCTCGCACCATTGTCAGTGAAATATCGAATTTTTAAGATGTATACAGAAATAATGAATGAAACGAGAAATGATTGCATTAATCATCGGATTTTTTCTAAATTACGAGTTACTTTCAATCTTATGAATAACATTTCCATTTGCTGTTCATCAGTTTAAGAAACATTCAGAAGTTTTCGTTTTGTTTCTCATATCATACAGAAGAAAATCAATAAAACAACAGAAAATGAAGTATTTTGAATGTTCCATGGACTGATGAACAACAAGAGTAATGTTATTAATAAGATTGGAACTAACTCGTAATTTAAAATAAATCCGATGATTAGTGCAAACATTTCTCGTTTCATTCACTATTTCCGTGAACATCTTAAAATTTCGATATCTCATGAACAAATGTATGAGAGAATGAATCCTTTTCAAAACTTTCATGTCTCATTAAGATCTGCTAGTGATCAAAATATGGACTCTAACTCATCTAAATATATTCTCTCGTCAGTAATCAAAGAAATAAGGGGGAAATCTGTTGCGTATTAGTAAACGATTGTGTTCACTTAGAATTTGATCCATCTAGAAACTGAAAAGTGCAGCCATGTAAATTGCAAAGCCTTTTACGTTGCATCTTGTGCTAGATTTTGTTTTTGTTTAATACAATATATTAAACAATTTCAAATTGAAATGCAACGCACACCCATCTAATTTCCTCATGCTATATGGCTAAATAACACTGTGATTCGAGCTTTTGATTTCGAAGAATTCTTTTCATAAATCATTCTCTATTGATTACTTCGTGCAGAAATGTCCATTTCATGTATAATAAAATCGATGAATACTCAGAAATATTAATATCTTATTTAAAAAAATAACTTCTTTCCTCAAATCTGTACTTCTTCGATATTTATTATTGATGAGTTCAATACTCGATAAGGTAAACTGATATATGCATCATACAGACTCTTATACCATCGAATTATATAATCGTCTGACAAAAAAATTTGAAAGAGAAGAGAAACCTTATTTGTGAAATATAAACAATATATTATTGCACCAAAATAGAAATGGCATAAAGACAAGCTCATTAACAGACCAAACTATTTTCATTATTATAAGTCAAAAATCGAATTAAAGATAATATTTTCCTTCAATGACAGTCTAAAGAAAATTAATATAAAAATAAGAAAGAAGTTCAATTTTGAACAATATTTATAGAAATAATATCTATTTTTTATTTTTTGTTTTTAACTGTTGACTTTTTCTACTAAACAAACATATATCAAATCATAGCGTATCACACACTCGATTAAAAGAAGAAGAAAAAAAAA
>JAJEKB010020736.1:212612-225770 GCA_022393335.1 Macrotrachela quadricornifera
ATAGGATTGATCGTTCTAATAGTAGTCAATAATAATTGAAAAAAAAACATTTTTTAATCTATATTTTCCTTTAATTCGACTAATCATGATATGGCATAGTACTTATAGGCATGGTGTGAAAGACATATGCCTTAAACTCAATCGTGTTTCACAATAAACTTCGCTTTTTATTGATATATTTGTTCTCTTTTAGATCATGTTTCCTTACAACTTTTAGTAAACATGTAAAGCTAATTATAAAATAATAAAAATTTATTATAGGAAAAACGACTAAACATACTGACGTCAACAGATTACAAGTATTTTGACATGAAATAAATAATAAATATGATTAATGACGTCAGGAAAAGTAGTTCAATCTTATATTTAACTTTGTTTTTTTTTAATATCGTAGTAAATAAATTTGTTTCTAACATGAAGAAAAGATTGTTATTCAATAAGTTTTTTTACTTAAATATATATATGAATGTACTTACAATAAGAATATTAAACTTGTAAAGTTCATTTTTTAAATACACGTCATATATCCTTTATCTAAATAATATATAATTGTATAGTTCTATGATTGATTAAATTTTGAGGCATCTCTTTATAAAGGTCAACTTTTATCAGAAATTTCAAAACTGAGATAAATGCATAGGAAGATAGTCTGTGTTTAGATCTCCCAGAAATGAAATAATTTTTAATTTAATATCTGATTTTTCACATAAAACAAAAATTATTTTTCGTTTTTTCTCAGTGTACGGTTTTTTTGTTGCAGGACCCAAAATTCTCTATCCATGTTCATTCTATACATTTAATTGTTTGTTTTAAATATATGTATATATAAACACTAATATAAATAAAATTTCTCTTTTTAAAGAGTTTTTGAAAGACCTTCAATTTATAAGTCGTTTCCTTTTTCACAAAAAAAGTAAGAACTATAAAAAATAGGCTTGGTTATGACTTGCACCCTGATATATTCTTAAAGGACAAAAAAAAATTAAATATATAGAGTGAACCTGAAGATAGAGTTTTGAGTCTCTAAATGAACAATTTTGACCCTTGTTTAGTCAATGTCTCGCTCAAGCATCAGGTTATAGAACTGAAAATTTTATCATAGTTCCCTCATTACATTCCGAATATGTCCTAAAATTTTATGTCATTTCAACGTGCCTACTCCTTAACTAATTCGAATCATAATTAGAACATAATCAATAATGGATAATAAATATAACACAACTAACTTTTATACAAAAATTTGTTAAGGTCTAAAATCCTAGTAAAAAGAACATGTTAGATGATGTTATACAAATGAATTATTTCTTTTTTCTGTTACTGTTATCATATGACATCACGCATATGTACATATCATTTATGTTTTCATTCATTCTGTTGATATGCCTGAAGACGCATATATCGTCTTTCTAGAATGTTAAGGTATAGTTTCTTCTATCTGTTTTATTTATTTTCATAAATCGAGCATGATCTATTTCTAATAGGTACCCGTAAGTTTTTCTCTCAATTCTATTCTAATGAATTCCTGAAGGTGAACAATCCATCTACCGAACTTTCGACTAGAAGTGATCTGATCCATTGTCAAATCTATAGGAATCGAAAAATACAAAAGAAAAGGGAGGACCAGATTTAGAAAATCCATAGGGAACTTATTACACAACATTTGCTTTTATTCATTAGAGAATATTCAATTGGAGATACTTCTGAAAGAATAAAGAGACGAAAATGCCATATCGGCAGTAGTATACTAATAACTCCAAAAATACGACATATAAAAATTTTTAATAAATTAGAACTTCAAATTACTTTACGATCAAATACATAGCAAAAAAAGATTTTTTAAGTATTATATATATAATAATAATGAGAACAATTTTTTGTTAATTATAATACAAATGTTTAAAATAAGAATAAAAATTTGATGTATTTATTGTATAAATGATATTTAAATTTCATTGTTCAATCGATTAATTTACTGACATCTATCATTTTTGATAATAATCTATCTCATATTGATCATTGGATGAAATTAAATTTACCAACTGAGAACGATGATTTGATGTAAATAAAAATTTCCTTGGAATATATTCACGTGAAATATGTATCATTGCAGATGCAATACAACAACAATATCCTTCAATATCTACTGTTCAATCATCAAGACGGATAATTGCTAATTTAAATATATTATATTCTATGGCTCCTCATATTCGAAAAGTTGTACGTAAAAAACGACGAGATGATACAGAAATTAGCCGATGTATCAAGTATAAAAAACATATATATATTATTTTATTTTATTATTTTTTATTTTTGTTAATTAGATATTTAATGTTTGGCTTTAATATTCTATTTTGGGTAAAATATTTAATAAAAATTAGTTTATAAAAAACAATATATTTTTTTTTTTGTTTTTTTTTAAAAGATTCTTGGTTTTATGATTGCTGCTATAGGTATATATGCATGGATTGAAAAAGATACATTTGATAATTTTGGTCGTTTAACAACGGGTGGTACATTATTTTTTGATCCAGCATTATTTTTTGTTCTTGTTGGAATTTTTATGTTCTGTATTGGATTTGCTGGATGTATTGGATCATTACGAGAAAATACATGTTTATTACTTTTTGTAAGAAATATTCTTTATTTTTTTTTTCTAAAGATAATAAATTTTAATCATTTATTTATTCTTTTATAGTTCAGTTTTGCTTTAGCAATAATATTTTTTGCTCAACTTGCCTTTGGTACATTAGTTTTTATTTATAGAGAAAAAGTTAGAGAAAATTTTTTAATGTAATATAAAATTTTATTGTTAAATTAATAAAATATTTAGGTTAAAAATGAAGGTGAAAAACAATTAATGATTATGATACAAAGTTATCGAGATGATCCTGATTTACAAAATATGATTGATTGGATACAACGTGATTGGCTTCATTGTTGTGGTGTTAATAACTATAGAAATTGGGAAAGTAATATTTATTTTAATTGTTCATCAAAAATTGTTGGAAGTGTTGAAGCATGTGGTGTACCTGCTAGTTGTTGTCGAGCTGAATATTTTCATGTAAATAATTATTTTATATACAATTGAATTATTTATATGTTTGGGTATTTTTCTTTTTTGTAGAATAATAAACAATGTGGTTATGGAACATTAGAATCATCAGCGGTAAGTTTTGAATTAATGATAAATTTTTTTAGTTAAAAATAAAAAGATTTGAATAGAAGTGTGTAGAATTGAATTTATAAGGGTCTATGAAAAGTCACAGAGTATATTGTTTGATATTTATTATAGGGTACACATATGATTTTTACGGACGGTTGTCTTCCAAAAGCATCTCAATGGTTTGAACGACATATTCTTCCAGTAGCAATAGTTATTGCTGTTCTTGCTGTATTACAAGTAAAGAAAACAAAAAAAAAAAAAGAAATTTTGATCAATTTTTTTTGTTTATTTACTAAATATTTTTCTTTTTCTAAAGATACTTGGTATCTGTTTCGCTCAAAATCTTCGTAATGACATTCTTGCTCAAAAAGCTAAATGGACATGGCATACACATCCAATAATGAATTATTATCGACATCAATAAAAAATGAAATATAATATGTCAGATTAAATATCTCTTTCTTTCAGGGTTAATTATTGTCAGAAAATCTAAAAACAATTTATCGTTGTAGTTTGTGTGTGTGTCTTTCATTATTCTCAATGTATTTCTGTAGATATATACATATACATATACATAATCATAAAAAAATTTCTTTGTTTTCTTTTTCTCTTTTTATCAACTGAATCTATTTCGAGCATGATTTTAGAAAATTTTAAAAATAAACAATGGAACCAATTAAAAATGCTTTATCGCAAGCTGGTAGTTTAGTTCAAGAAGCAGCACATAAAGTAGTAGATGCTCTTCGAGGTGAGGAAAATGATGAAACAAAAAAAGATAAGGTATAATTTTTTCTTAATAAAATTAAAAAAAAAAAATAATTTGTTTTTTTTTAGGTGGATCAAACAAAAGAAAAACAAAATGATAGTGATGATGAAAAAACAGAAAAAAATATTGATAGTAAACAAAAAAAATTTGATAAACAACAAGATACTTCAATTCAAAAAAGTGAAATAACATCACCACCTGGCGGTTATCATGATCAAGCACAAAAAGTATATTAACATCGATAGATACCTGTAATTTTTAGTATTAGAAATAGCGATGTTGGAGCCATCGATACCTCCAACATCCCTCTTTTCAATGATGAAACGTACAGGACTCTATCTGATTCCATTCTCGAGACATTTGTCATAGAATTTTTTCGATTGTTTATTCAAATAACAGATTTTAAAGAAAAAGTTTATTTTAGAGTGATGCAAAAGTATTAGCAACATCATGGCCTGATTTAAAAGGTAAAACACGTCATGAAGCTGAAGAATTTATTAAAGCACGAGGTATAATAAAAAATATTTCCATATGATTTTATATAACTTTTTCTTCTTTTTTAAGGTTATTCAAATATTAAAGTTTTAAAAAAAGGTACATCTTCAACAACTGAACATGATGAATCACGTGTAATTTTATTTGTGAATGATAATGATATTATTG
This sequence comes from Macrotrachela quadricornifera, assembly GCA_022393335.1. Classification (NCBI taxonomy): domain Eukaryota; kingdom Metazoa; phylum Rotifera; class Eurotatoria; order Philodinida; family Philodinidae; genus Macrotrachela; species Macrotrachela quadricornifera. The sequence goes on from JAJEKB010020736.1 coordinate 217,205, forward strand.
TCGAAGAACCTAAAGTTGGTTAATTAACGACGAAAAAAATATAAAAAATAAACATTTTTTCATATTGTTATTCTCGCTTGTAAGCGGCAAAAAATCAATAAACTTCAACTTTTTTTTTTATTCGTAAGAAAAAGAAATTTTTTTTTCTCAGAAATTTAAAATAATATGCGCATAGTAAAAAGGTATGTTCCGATTTCTTAAAAAGGAAGTTTCCTTTATATTAATAAAAGGTATAACTGCATGTGAAAAGAAATTTCTCGAAAATTTCTTTATTTACCATTAAACAAAATACATTACGTGGAATATTCCGAAATTTTCGCACGACTTTCACAAACCATTAATACATCACAAAAGAAATTTCCATGTAATTGCCGGAGAATTTCTTTTTATTGTTAATTGTCAATGCTGAATTTGATTGCAATATTCGCGATAGTTTTCGGTATTTACTGAAATTTGCATTTTATATAGATGAACTTTCCGAAATTTGAACTTTTAGCACGGAAATTTCCTTTTTTGGAAATGTGCCCATTGTTGTACTTTCACTATTTATCTACATAAAAATTTGTCAAAATCATCAGTTTTCATTTTGCTTAGTATGTATAAGAAGATAGATGATTGATATATTCATACAAAAGATATTTTATGTAAATAATATCACTTATGCTTATATTTCTAGGGTAATATGTTTATTTTTTTTTATATTTACAATATAAAACAATTTAACAAAAAAAAAAAACAAACAATATATCACAGATGTGCCGTGAACAGTTGCTGAAAAATCCTGATTAAAAATTAAGTAAATCAAATATCACAATAAAGTCAAAAAATGTTCACTATTTCATTCTCTTATTTATTTCCTAAAACGCTTTGCATTGGTTATTCCAGTAGAAGACCGAGTAGATGACACAGCGGTACGTCTATTATTATTATCTGATGCCAAATATTCATTGTTCACAGTTGTGTTTGATTCATTCATATTAACTGCTATCAATTCTTCTATAAAATAAACAATAAATAAAAATAAAATCAATTATAAATAGATTTTTTTATACATACCATCTAATATTCTTGTATACATATAATTACATTGATATAGTATATCTTTTTTATATAATATTATAATATCTACTTTTGCACGATTTATTCCAGTATATGGAAATACTGGCATATAAAACATAAAAATATTTCCATTTTTTTTAATATTTTCTACTTGATGAATCCAATTAATATCATTTGCAATTATATGAATATGAAGATCATTTTTAAAATCTTTTGGAAGATGACCTTTTATATCTATGCATACTTTTTTATTGGTATGCATTGGTCCATATGAAGGAAATACATCTTCAATAGCAAAACCACCATAATCTGAAAAAGAAAAATTTTTTTTATACAAAAAAAAAATTTGTTTCTTTACCTTCAGTCATTACACATGAATATTCAACACTTGCGTCATCTTGTTGATAGGTACCATCTGCAAGTTGATAATAACGTGTAAAACGAAGCATTGATTGATCAAGTTGTCGTGTTTCAATTAAATCTTTTGTTATTTTAGCATCTTGTTTACTTTTAATATATTCAATTTGAAAACTATTAAAAAAACAAAACAAAAAATAAAAATTTATAATATAAAAATTTCGGTATTAACTTACGGTTTTTCACCATTTTGATAATCTTTTTCAGTTACATGAAAATATAATGAATGTGAATCATTTTGTTTAAAAATTAATGATGATACTTTTCGTTCTTTATTATCAATTGCATAGAGATGTGGTTGTTTATCAATACCAACAAGAGTTACTTCAATAATATTTTGTTGTTTTTTCCATATTGGTGGAATCTAAGAAATATAAGATAATTATTGAAAAAAATTTTTTTTTAATAATTAATATTATACATAAATAGTTGGATATTCCGAAGGCATATGACCTTCACAACGTAAATAATGTGATGAATCTTTACTTTCTTTTTCAGTTCGCGGACGAAATTTTGAACGTGGATGACATTTAATTTTAATTTTTGTTGATTGTGAATCATCAGATTGAATATCTGAAATTCAAAAATACAAACAAATATTATTTTATTATCATAAAAAAATTATACATACTTTGTTGAAATTTAAATTTATTTTGCAATCGATTAGTAGCTATAAAAGGAAAAGAAAATTAATATTTTTATCAATCATATTTGTGGTTTAAACATACATAAATCATGAACAAATGGATAAACTGTCGCTGACTCTTGATAGCCTAAAAAAACATACAGATAAATATATAAAGAAATTTCATTATTAAAAATATACCATCGATAATTGATTGATCATTATTTTCTAGAAAAAAGAAAAGATAAATATATAAAGAAATTTCATTATTAAAAATATACCATTGATAGTAAATTGATCATCATCTAGAAAAAAGAAAAATAATTTCAATTGTTTTTATTTTCTTATTTACTCAACAGGATAGACCTATAGAGTTATATTATCAAAGTTTTTGAACTTACGAATAGTGACTGAATTGTTAAATGTAGCAAGAATATTATTGTTTATTTCATTATTGGGTGATGTCATACCAGATGATATATCGCAAATATCTTCCATCAATCCATTAAGAATCTAATAAGAAAATATAATAAATAAGGTTTCGAAATTTTTTTCGCTAATAAAACATACTTTAATATATCTAGGTTCGTTCCTTACATCGACTTCTGATAATTGATATGGATTTGAACGATTGGTTGCATCAATATTCGAATTCATTTTTGTATAAATATTTAAAAAATATAATGTTTGAAACTCCTTCTCTTTAAAATGAAAGACGATAACGCATGTAATGAAAATGAAGCTGTTGGGGCCTAATTATACCCTCATCTTTGTGTTATGTATTACTCAATAAGGGAAAAAACGAAACAGAGTTTGTCCAGTAGCCAATCAAATTTATCATTTCGTTTACCTAAATGTACTCATTTATACACTTCACAAAAAAAAGAAAAAATATTATTGGTAATGACAAAATAAGGATTTATAGCTGATTGGTTTAGAATGTTCCTGTACGAACAATCATAGTGTCGTAAGAATGTAAGTTTTGTTTACTCTTTTTATCCATTTTATTTTATTGTATGTTTACATAAATATTATTCATTTTACAATTCCTCAATTTATATATTCATAGAGACATCGAATAAAATAAAATATAAAATATGTAATTAGAAGAAATCATTTTTTAATAATCACAAAAAATTATAAATATTATAAAAATGATTAAAATTATGTTTAAATATTAAATATCATACATCCATTTTCGTAAATGATAGTATTATTACCAAACGTAATCAAAATACCCTTCTTTCCAACCTCTATTACCTATTTCTTTCCTATCTATTTATACGATTCACTAAAAAACAATTCAATTAATAATAAAATAAAACGTACTTTTATTAAATCTATTCTGCAAAACTGTCTGTTTTGCAAAAGACAACAATGTTTCTTTAAATTGTTTTTTTTCTACTAAGTTTTCATATTCTTATTAATATCGAATAGGTAATAAAAAATGAATGACATTTATAGATGAAATTCTTGCAAATCTATTTATATTACAAAAACTTCATTTTTCAAATGTTTCTAATTAAACTATTGATATGAACATTAAATATTTTATCTAAGTCCATATGGGTGGAGATTTTGATATGCTCCATTTTTCTTGATTTTCTCGAAAACTTTATCTATGGAGATTAAAGTAATCGAGAAATATAAATGCTTTAAGTTATAAAAATGTGCTGGAAAAATATATATGATACAAAAGTTCTTAGGTCCAGACATGGATCTTTCAAATAAAACACAATTTTATTGATCTAGTAATCAGCACTATAATCTAACAGATTTTGGCATTTTTTCTATATCTCTTGCGTCGCATATTAAAATAAATTATTTATCATTAGTTTATTCATAACTTGTGAGAAAGGTATTATGATTAATATTTTATTGATTCTCTTCCTAGTTATTAAATTTATTTATTAAGTGACGTTTCGTCAATTGATGTTGATTTCATCAGACTATTTTTATGTACACAAGATCAAATAACATGTAGAATTTTCTTTTTTATTCTGTTGATAGTGGCAAGAGAAAGACGGTTATACTGGACGAAATTTTTGTTTGAAATTGCATTCGTTCGTTTCACTATTAACAGAAAAGAAAAGAAATTTGTACATGTTATTTTATCTTGTGTTTACAAAAATAGTCTGATGAAGTTAACATCGATTGACGAAAGGTCATTTAATAAATAAATAAATAAAATTAATAACAAATATTAACCATTAGTTTACTTACGAGAAAACACATTTGAGTGTTCCTTCTAGAAATGAATTTAGAAGTGTTCTATCCTGTAAGAATTTTTGTGAACATCTCAAATATTAATGTCTTAGTCACTCCTGTTTAAGTCTGAAAAAAAAGAGTAAATCAAATTTTTTCGTTTTTAGACTTCTTTCTCTATTAGATACATTACTTTTCATTATATAACACTGGTTTCAGGTCGAATATAAATAAAATAATAAAAAAGAAATTAATTTGATTATCGTTTTTTGAGACCTAGTAAATGTTTGACATTTATTTACAAAATCAATAAAATCAAGATTATCTGTATTATTCATAAATATTTGTGCCATTATGAATAATAGATGTTTGAAGTAATGAAAATGTTAAAATAAAAATTTTAATCCAATTTTTAAGAATATTTTCAATGAATTAATATTCAAATTCGATAAGAAATTTATCAATTGTTTCTAAAAAATAAATTTAATAAGATCAGAGTATTTAGTTAACTAGAAATTCTACTTTATCTATCAAAAATTCGGATGATAATTAATGAAGATCATTTTAAATTTTTTTCAAACTTAAAATACTAAATAATTTATTAAAAGAATAAATTTAAATAATTTTGTAGATGAATAATGCAACTTTTTTTGTTCTCTTAAACATTAATGATTCGATGTATTACTTATAAAATCTTATTAAATCTGAAAAAAATATATTATTACTTTGTATCTTTAAATTTTACTTTTTTTTTTATAAATAACTAGTAAATAAATTAACTTTCTTTCTTAATAATGTACACTTTACCTCTTCTTTTTCCATGTCTTTAATTTTCCAATCTTCAATGTACGTTTAACGTTAGATTTGCTACAATGTACCGACAATCACTTTATGGTTTGCTAGATAAAATAGTTAAAAGTCGGAATTTTTAATTTTATGAGTAAATCTATAATATATTTCATTCTATTCATGTTTATTTATACACATTATCGTAAAATGCATTTCACAATAAAAAACAAAAACTACATAATAAAAACCATATAAATATATAGTTTAATTCGAATGAACAATTCAAGAAAGTTATTAAATTCGAAAATACTCTTTTCTCGAAAAATCCGGATAAACTGCTTAAGAACAAGTAAAAATAAATTCCATACATACAGTATGCTCCAAACATTACTTTTAACTTTATAAGCGAGAAACCGACGCATTTCATACATCAATTAACCAATCAGAACTTTCGAGAGACAGTCTATTACTTTAGTTCGACAAAGATATTTGATGTCAACTCATAATTCTTAGAAAGTTTTTAATAATAACAGCTTCTATTTTAATTTGTCATGTTATTGATTATAGGGCATTTCCATATTGTTGTCTCTGTGCCACAGAATAAATGGGTACCAATGTGAAACTTTCTTACAAACTACATATTATCGAGCCTTATATATTTCACAAGTAACTTTGTTGGTTACTACACAGCTTATTGACATATTGTCAATTTACCCCCTAAAAAGACCTATGTTTCTATCCAAAGGGGTCAATATATTGACGATCTTTTAAACAATACCAAATATTTCTTACGAAAGTTATCATTTATTGAGAATCAGTACTAGATTCATGATTCATTAATATGAAACCGTCTTTGAAAGTCGAAAAAAATTTTCACTTTAGGACTTCTACAGGGAATATAGAAAGAAGGAAAAAATTAACTTTTTGAATAAATATCAGGTGTCCATATATTCTAATAGTTTCATATACAAATCAAACTTCAAAACTCAAAATGAAAGTTTCTGAAGGAATTAATGAAAATACAAACTTCTTTGTTATAAGCTCATGCTCGTACCTCCTCCAGGGGTTCTAAAGTCAAATTTTCTTTTCTCTCGCAAAGACAGTTTTCGTATTCATTAATCATGAATCTAATGCTGAGTCCAAATACATGAAACTTTTCTTGAGAAACATTTGATATTGTTAAAAACATCGTCAATATATTGACCCCTTTGGATTGAAACATAGGTCTTTTTAGGGGGTAAATTGGCAATATGTCAATGGACTGTGCTGTAACTAACCAAGTTATTTGTGAAATATATAAAGCAGGATAATGTGCAGTTTTTGAGAAAGTTTCCCGTTGGTACCGATTTATTCTGTGGCATAAGGTTAACAACATAAAAATGCCCAATAATCAATAAATAACAGAGACCTATGGAAAGTGACTATTTTTATGTAGGAAGACAGGAATGATGAATACTAATGAATATAGAAAGTTAAAGAGTATCTAGAGCTCTACTGAAGACAATTTTAAAAAAGGGATGGAGTTTAGTATAGCTCCCCACCTGGTATGTATTGATCACATCACTGAACTAGCATAAAGCGTATTTCAGTAGTTTAGTTACACTCTTACCCTCACATTGAGTGTTATGTGCAATCTACCAATCAGTGGATGAGGGTGATTAAACTGCATATGAATCGATATGTGTCACCCTCTATGTAAAATGAAAAAATTATTAGTACTCACTTTGTTTTATTATTTTTGATACTTCTATACTGCATGCGCCTGCCTATTGATATATATAGAGTGTATATTTATATTATATGTACCATGTATAACAAAGACCAAGAAAGAAAAAAAATTTAATTGGTTCATACTTTCAACCAATAAAGATATATATCAATTGACGATGCATGTCAAAGCTGTCGACAGGCCACTTTTTTTCGGCCTGGCCTAGCCTGTGGCCTGGCCTGATATGACCTTAGCCTGCATGGGTTAAGACGGGGGTAGCCTGCTTGGTTTCTTAGCCTGGTCTGGCCTGGCCTGGCAGGCCATCAGGCGCCTGCCCAGGCTAAGTGAGATTTAAATTTTTTTAATCGAGTAAATTTTAAAACCATGGGTTGACGTATTTTTCCAGCTTTAACCATATAATTCATTTCTCTAGTAATACTAACATAAGATTTTTTTACTCCAATAATAATAAGTTAAAATAAGGAGACAACTCAGCATTATTGGATTTATTTTTCATATATGAAGATTAGAACTGTTAATTGTTTTATATTAATATTTATATATGATTCTCTGATTCAAGAGCACTACAAATATGAATGATATTATTTAATTGTGCAGATACTAGTGAAGCTCTTCTGGTAGTTGATAGAAGCTCAGCAATACTGAACTGCATCTAGACTCCAACACTATTGCCCATTTCAAAATAAAAGGCGCGTGGGTAATTTTTGAATAACCTTTGATAAGAATAAGATAGAGAGCTACGGTTTTCACTTTTGAAAAGAGGAGATGAAGGCGCATCGAATCGTATAATACAGATTTTTTCAGGAGGCTTTTTAAAGTTTTCTTAATTAATTTTTCAAAACAAATGCTGAAAATTGACTTCCTATTTTATGAGAAAAACGCAAAAAATTGATTTTTTTCACAGAAATTAATAGAAAAATCGGCTAACAATTTCGAGTAGGATACTTATAACTGCTGAATAAATAGACCTAAAAGTCTCGGCCTTGCGTATAGTTCGTAGATCTTTTCTTAGTGTTTCATATGCATACGAAATGATTCAACAATCACTGTAGTCATCTTACGGATTATGTTTGTTTTCAAAAACGTCACGAGAAGTCTTTGAAAAAACTATGTCAAATTTTCTTAGAGTAAACAGTTCGATGCGTCTCCATCCCCTCTTTCCAATGGTGAAAACCGCAGGTCTCTATCTTGTTCCTATCAAAAGTTATTCAAAAAATACCCACGCGCCTTTTATTTTGAAATGGGCAATAGTACCTAGAATATTGTGAATTTGTCGAGCTATTTGTGATGAACAAGGTGATTGATAAGTATTTTACTTCCAGAAATTAGGCAAATCATAAGTATAATCATCCATATTAGTTTTGTCATTTAGTGACTCCAGATAGCTGTAAGAAAAAAATATATTAATTTCCTGGCAGGCCAATGATTTTGGCCTGGCCTGGCCTGGGTGCAGGCTAGAATAGAGCCTGGACGGGTCAGGCCAGGCTAATTTTTCAAAAGTTCATCCTGGCCTGCCGCCTGGCCTGCCAGGCGCCTGCCAGGCCGACAGCTCTGATGCATGTTAAAGATTTCGATTTTTCTATTCAGCTTCATTTGAAATATTAACTAATTGATTTTGGTTCGGAAGCACATCAAGAATCAGTGAGTAGTAATAAAAACAATGAAAGGGTGTTAGATGTTAGTTTTTATTTTGAGGGTGTCATGTCCATCGGACATGATACACTCTCTTTCCTCCCCCATGC
>JAJEKB010020736.1:225780-289094 GCA_022393335.1 Macrotrachela quadricornifera
TGCTTGAGTGTGTGTCTTTTCCCTTCCCAATAAACATCATCTTCACAGAGGGTCTATACTGAACTGCGTCCTATGTTCATAAACATTGTTAGGTTGGGATTCACACATCTCTATTCGCCTATCTCTTATGTATGTGCTTTTGTCGTTTTCTCTCTTATTTGGTATTTTTCTTTGATTCTACTAATGACTCATGTATAGTTGGAGTTTTCCTTTTCTGTCATCACATATATGCGGATTTTTCCTTTCTTATACACAACATATGTTTCATCTTTTCTCTTGACAAATACTGTCTTTCTTTATGTGTTATTATTCATATGTATGATATCTAATAGGATTTTTCCTAAAAATGTGTGATATTCCATCCTATATAAAGCTGATAAGTTTATTAAAATTTATTTTTCGTATACTAAATTAATTATTTATTCTTCTGATAAAATGTGCATTTTTACTGGTAAATTTGAATCGTTTTAGTGCTGACCATTTCAATATTTTCATTGCCATTTCTATATATTTTTTGCTGACCATTTCATTAATTTTGCTGAACCAAAACCATGTTTCCTGAAAGATTTACAAGAGGACAACAACGTGTTTTCTTAGAGGAGATCGTGGGCAGGTCGCTAGCGGTATCATGTTGAATGCCAAGCAATGTTCCATTAAACGGTAAGCGATGTTCCATGAATGATAAGTGATATCCCGTTGAATAACAAGCGATGTCCCACAGAATGAGAGTGATATCCTATCGAATGACAAGCAATGTCCCATGTGAAATAACGATGTCCTGTTGGATATCAGAGATCTCCATGATGTGCATCATTACGTCATTGGATACCAAGGTACTATACCATGTGTAGCAATGTCCCTTATGATCGACGGCAATATCCTATGAGAAGTAACGATCTCCTATGTTGCTTCGATATTCTATACAAAAAGACGAGGTGTCATTGTAGTTATGTGATACCATGTTAGTAATTCAATATTATATATCGAGGAGCGATATCCTATGGGAAATGGTACGATATTCATGTTTCAGGGATATCGTCAACTACTGCAGGAATGTCGGACCAAGAGGCACCGCACTGCATGAAGACGTCAAGGAACCAATACCTGTAGATTGCTGCAGCATTGAGCAGGCAGCATCCTTAATCTATCATATAGTAATAGTTGGACAGTTGAAAAGTCGAATCGAATTAACGAGTTCTACACTACTGGGTATTTCATACCTCATCGAGATCTATTTATCGCGAAAGGATGGAATCTAAACGGCTTAAATACATAAATATGATTCCTCATCAGCATGTCCATATACATAGATGATGTGAACTCTCTTTGTCTAAATAACAATTAACTACATATAATTTCACATAGGTAGTTAGCAAATCATTCAAAAAAATAATGGATGGACAAAATTCAAAAGAACATATTACTGCAACATCAAAAACTTCTGGTTTAACTGTAACTACAGATAACAGTACAATCAATTCCCGTAAGCGAATTGCTCAAAATTATTTATTGATCTGGCTCGATGCTGGTATTGATAAAGCAAACAAAGATTACCAAAATGCATTTGCACAATTAAAAAACATAATGAACGACGTTAATATATTTACTGAGAGAGATAAATGTATCGATTATCTGACTGAAGTCGACGATATCCGAGTCTTCTTAATAGTACAGGGTGCGATTGGTGAACAAATATTACCTCTTATCCATAATATTCCTCAACTAGATGGTGTTTATGTATCCTGTATCAATAAAAATCTATATGAGCAATGGGTCAAACAATGGATTAAGGTTAAAGGTGTATATACATCAATTACACCTATTAGTGAAGCACTGCAAATTGCTGTCAAACAATGTGAACAAGATTTCATTCCTGTAAGCTTTGTCACAGTGGATGAAGGAGCTTCCATTCAAGATTTAAATCAACTGGAACCTACCTTTATGTACACTCAAATATTGAAGGGTATTCTTCTTAAAATGGAATATGACCAACAATCCATTAAGGATTTTGTCGCTTACTGCCGAAAAGGTGACTACGGTTCATCAACGAATATTAATCGATTTGAGCACGAATATCTTGCTCAAACACCAATCTGGTGGTATACTTTCCCATCATTTATCTATTCTATGCTGAACGGTGCCCTACGTCTGCTGGAGACAGACACCATCATTAATATCGGCTTCTTGATTCGTGATCTTGATGAGCATATCACACAATTAAATCAACAACAGGTTTGGGATTACGAAGGCAAGTCATTCACAGTTTACCGAGGGCAAGGTCTATCGACTCAAAATTTTGAGAAGCTTTGTAAAACAAAAGGTGGACTTATATCTTTTAACAACTTCTTATCCACCAGTACAAAACGAGATGTTTCTCAGGAATTCTCAGAAATTACAGCAACAAATATCGACACTATTGGCATTCTCTTTCAAATGTTTGTTGATCCTTCTATTTCATCCGCTCCTTTCGCCGCCATCGAAGCATTTAGTTGTTGTAAGACCGAAAAAGAAATCCTATTCTCTATGCATACCATCTTTCGTATTGGTGAAATTACACAAATCAACACAAACAAGCCACTTTATCAAGTGGAACTTACACTAACATCAGATGATGATCAACAACTTCGAACACTCACGAAATATATACAAGAAAATGCACGTCGAACAGGATGGGAACGAATAGGCAACTTATTGCTTCAATTGAAAAAGTTGGATAGAGCTGAAGAACTCTACCCATCATTATTCAAACAGACATCTGATGAAAATGATAAAGGAATTTATTATAATAATCTTGTATACATTAAATATAATCAAACTGATTATGACAAGGCCATCTGGTATTATGAAAAGGGACTTAATATCTGTCAAAAAACTCTTCCTGCAAATCATCCGGATTTCGCTAGCTCCTACACCAACATCGGTTTGGTGTATAACACCATGGGAGAGTATTCTAAAGCACTCTCGTTTTACGAAAAAGCATTTGAAATTCGTCAAAAAACTCTTCCTGAAAATCATCCTTTATTGGCTACTTCCTACAACAACATCGGTGCGGCGTATGACGGTATTGAAGAGTATTCTAAACCATTTTCCTTTTACGAAAAAGCATTTGAAATCTATCAAAAAACTCTTCCTACAAATCATCCTGATTTGGCTACTTCCTACAATAACATCGGTAAGATGTATCGAAACATGAGAGAGTATTCGAAAGCCCTTACGTTTTACGAAAAAGCACTTGAAATTCTTCAAAAAACTCTTCCTGCAAATCATCCTGATTTGGCTGCTTCCTACAATAACATCGGTGCGGTATATTACAACATGGAAGAATATTCTAAAGCACTTTTGCTTTACGATAAAGCACTTGAGATCTATCAAGAAACTCTTCCTGAAAATCATCCTGATTTGGCTGCTTTTTACAATAACATCGCTTGGGTGTATAGATGTATGAGCAATTACTCGAAAGCACTCTCATTGTACGAACGTGCTCTTAACATTTTACAACTATCATTACCTCCAAATTATCCAAATCTTAAGAGTGTGGAAAAGAGTATAGAATTTGTACAGAAGAAATTGCGAAATATTATTTGATTAATAAAGAAAAATCACTTTGACTTAATTGAATGGTTTTTACTCTTTCTCGCGTGTGCGTACAGGGAAACTCTCTGTAATCATTGAAATAGAATGGATACAGTCGACTTTTATGGCAATACATACACATACGTACATGTTTGCATCCCTCTTATTAACCCTAGTAGTCCCAAGTGGTCATTTTTGACCCACACTCAAAAAGTACTCGATATCAGCTAATATCATCGATCACTGTGCGCGTTCTACTATATATTGCATTCTTCTATTTTCACTACATCATATGCACTCTTCCATGACGTCAGGTTCGTATTACGTTTTCAATGCGCTCGTTTACATTGGACGACAACCTAATCAACAACGGCAGAAACAGGTTAGTGCCAATCTAATTTTAGACTTGCTAAAACAATTGTACGATTCGAACAGAACTATTACATTTGATACCTTTTCAAAAGTGTTCAACTTGCTGAAGAATTTCAAACGAAGAAAATTATTGTTATGGAAACATTACGTAAAAATAAACCAAACATTCCTAGTAACTTCCAGTCAAATAAAAGTCGTGAAGTTAGTTCGTCACTTTATGATTTTCAAGATTATTTAACACTAGTTTGATTTGTTCCCAAACAAAATAAAGCAGTTTTATTGTTATCTTCGAAACATCATGATAATCTCGTCGACAAGAAAAGTGGAAAGCCGAATATTATTCTGGAGTACAATAAAACAATAGGAGTTGTTGATACTCTGGATAGAATGTGCTATAAATATACCGTGAAAAGAATTACAAGACGATGGCCACTTAGTATTTTTTACGGAATGATTGATATTGCTGGTATAAACGCATTGATCATATCAAAAGAAAAGAATCCTAACTGGAATCAGAATAAAATATGTAAACGTCGTTTATTCATTGAAGAATTAGGAACGAGTTTAGTTTCAACTCTTTTGGATGATCGCTCAAAAACCTTCATAAATTTACACAAAGACATTCAAAATGCATTAGATGTTATTGGCTATCCTATGATAGATAAAGAATTACAAGAAACAAATGAGAATTCTACAAAATTCAAGCGAAAACGATGCACATTTTGCCATTTTTCTAAGGACAAAAAACCTGAAATAAGTGTTACAAATGTTCAGAATTTGTTTCTAACGATCATTCTGTAAAACGTAGTTTTTGTATCACTCGTTCAAAATAGAGAAAACTGGTCATTCTGATAAATCTTTTTATCAAATTGGATATGTTAATAGCATATTTATATTAAAACACGGATGCAAAAGTAAAATAATGATGATATGAAACTATATCATACCAGCAAAGTGCAAAAAAGGCTTGGGACTACTAGGGTTAAAAAAGGAAACAAAAAATTTTGTATGCCACGAAAGCTGATCGTTGCATTTAAAGAGAAATAATACATTTTTAGTGAAGAAAATGACTATAATTCGATGATAATCGAAGTATTTCTCGTCAAGAATATTTTATATTATGGCAATAAGAATATCAATATGGATATATTAAATGCAATTATTCATCACATTTGTTCGTTAAATCTGTATTGTCTTCGAAAGCTTTAGTTTGTCTCTCTCCAAGATAATATATAACTACTTCTATCAACATTTCTTATTGCATTGTTATCATCACATTTCGGTCGTTACATATACAGATAAGGAATTGAATTCTGACAAGATATTCGATGACACGTAACATACGCGCACGAAAATACTTATAAGATAACAAACTACCTCAAAACATATACATTCAAGTGAAATATATTCATGTCACAAGCAATCGCATCGAATTCTCGATAACCTTAAACTAGAAACAATTTTTTTGTCTTGCCGCAATGTCTGCACAAAGCTGAATACAATCATAGATACGTATCATCCGTATCAGGTAATCTTCCGTTTTATTATGAAATCACATGTTCATCATCTTTCTGATTTCAAGTGGATACGTTTCATACGACAGTATTCTCTAGTTAGGTGTATTATGAGAATAAGAAAATTCTCAGGAGTACTGATAAACATTGTCAAAAATTGTTTGAATCTCATAATATTCTATGAAGTCTTGGAAAATATAGAAACAAACGTATCAAATTTTTCAGGATGTCGAAACAAGTTTTTTTCAATTGAATAGCATTTGAGTTTCCCTAAACTGCGAAATCTGAGGGGTGAAGCTGACCTTGAAACGAATTAGTCGAAAAAGAAAGATCTTCTGCAGAACTGAGCGAGCCTAAATTCATGTTGGTCCACCAAGCTTGATCTTTATTTCTTTTTTACGTGAAAAGTTTCCCACGTACTCAAAATAAAAATAACTATAATATTAATCGATTGATAATGACTAAAATAAATTGAAATCTATCTTTTGAATCTCAACAAATGAATGTTAATCAAAATTAAATAGCATCATTTTAATCGCGTCTATTCTAGTTTTTTATCAAAACTTTTGCGTAGGTAATGTGATTTATAATCGATAAAAATCGCGAAGTTTTACTATGCCGATACTTTTACAGTTTCATATAGCCAATAAAAACAAAAACGGAGCTTATTCAGTTCTCACCTTTCAGAGTAATGAAGACTGGGTTAGTCCTTCGTACCATATTCACGCACCATGTTGAGTGCACAAGCAGCTGTATGAAGCTGCATGAATATTACTGATCTCGATGAGACAAGCACTAAGAAAAACCATGTTCTCACGAATATAGATTGCACATTTTAACGCGTTGTGAATTTTAAGAAAAAAGCACAATAAATACTAGAAAACGAATAATCATCTGCATGAATGAATGTAAAACATGCATCACATAGGAATATTTTTATACATTGACCATTTAATTAAGACTTATTTGCAAAGATTTCAAATAGAATCGGTCTTCTAGAAGTGATGGTGGCCTATTCCTTTTATCTTGCTGATAGGCAGGATTCATTCATAGTGTGGATAACAATTCATAAAGGATTTGTTCCATTATGTCATTCTTTTCAAGTTATACTCATTTTTCTGAGTTTTCAGTCTCTAGAAGCACATTATAAAGAAAATGACAGTAAATGATTTTTGTCTGAAATTTCATGGCATAATAGATCTCATAATCCTTATAATATGCTGAAAATGTCAGTTCAAACGTATGTTTTCTTCTTAAGATGTCAGCATACATGTCATACATGAAAACTAAATTCAGCTACTCACACTAAAAGGCATGTCACTTAGTGAGAATGCTAGAGGAAAACATACACTATTTTGCTCACTGATGGTGCCATGAACGTATCGGGATGTGAAGGTGTGAATAGTAGCGTACCCACATCCACACCAAAGCGTTCATACTCGAGATAGGGGTGTTACATATCAAAGATATTGGAAAGATGTATACCCATACCTACGACATGTGCGGAGAAGTCGTTGGAAATGTAGCATCTCTTTTAGAGATGAACATTTCTCACACGAGGTGTCGTATCTCGCTGAAAAAGCCGCATCTTTCGGAAGATATATTCGTAGTTATCTAAATTATAGGATGCCACACAATTGTGACAAGATGCACGTCACACTCACATCCTCACATGTTGCGGTAGCAACTGTTTGAAGTGCACTATTTGTGTTACCGTGAGTGATCTAAAGAATGTGTATTCACAATTTGTCAACACATCGCAAATGTGTTAGGCGTTAAAGATCATTTAAACGAAATGGAACAATCATAAGCTTGATGCAATTTGTGTAGGAAAAACTTTACAGAATACCTAAATTATCGAAGAAAAATCTAAATTTTTGCCGTAGAAAGATGCGACAAAGTCTTCTCATTCAGAATGTAATTCTATGGGTTTTTGCATTACCCTCACCCTCACCCTCATCCTCACCCACCCTCACCCCTCGGATACTTTTTGAACATGCCATGTACATTTGAACTTTTATTTTATATGATACGTAAAAATAAGTATATATTTAACATAACAACTGAAAGGATTACTTTAATAATCATAAAATAAACTCAAATAGAATTTATAGACAACACTTGCACAATATAAAATATGAACAGACATAAAATAAAGAAAAAAACAGTCATTTTGTTGTTTTATGATTTGACTCAATTTCAACTGGTTCTAATATTGTTTCCATATGATAATCTTCAGTTGTTGGTTTTGTTATTGGTACAACTCGATTATTGTTCAACTTGTTCATCCACTGTTGTAATCGCTTAAACCAAACATCAATAAGTACATGAACTAATTGTTTGCGAAATCGTTTCGAAACGCAACAGTAGATATAGAAAGAACTCTATTATAACAAATAAAAATAATTCAAAAATCTTTCAAAAAACATACTTACAGCATAACTACCATAAACCATTAGAACTGTAATTGAGTACCCAAAATTGACTCGTATTGCTACTTCCCGATCTGTAGTGTGAAAGTCTAGTAAATATATATAGAAAATAATATTAGGTAATTTTGTTATCACAGTATATATAACATAAACAAGTACCATTGCAATGAGTTATCGATCTCGACTTAAACGTATAATATTCACTTGTCTGTTTAACATACGAACATTATAAAAAGCCAACAATGAAAATACCACCATTATTCCAGTAGGTAGAAATCCAAGAATAAATGGATAATAAAAGCGTGATACATATCTTGAAAAAATTAAATTAGTAATTACACAAGTGTCAGAAGGTGTATTCATATAAATAACAAAAAGAAAACTATGTGCACACTATAGTATAGAAGTAGTAATAATACAACGATAAGCTATTCGTAAATTGATCATATACCGATATTTACTCACTGATAAGAACTGATCAATAGTGGCGAAACAGATACTTGTAGATGTCATGAGAAAACACCAATGTCCCCAACTAAAATTAAGTTTACAAACCCATGATATATTTTTTAGATCTGTAAGAAATCCCTCACTAAGAATACGTATTGGCTGTAATAACGATAATTGACCAACATTAATTATTGAATTAATAGTTAAATAGAATGCACATGTTGTTTCTCTGAATGTTTTAAGAGATGTAAAAATGATAATATTTAATATTCCACCAATTACGCCTGTGATTAGAATAAAGTAGCCAATATAAATATTGATTTGTTGTGAAATAAATGCTAATGTATCTATGTTTGACATTAAAGTAAGTAATATAGAAGATTAAAGTAAATGACTGAATATAAGTTTTAATAAAAAAATAAAAATCTTTTATTTCCTATTAAATTAAATAAAAATTCGTTCTGATGGAATGTAATGCATAAAAAAAACTATTCTATTTCGATACATTTCACTCATTCAATGCAAATATATTATTACTTTTTATCTTTAATTTCAGCTAATTCAAGCATGTTACATAATTATAACTATGATTATTTTATGTAAAAAAAATCTTACATTCCTCAGTGAATTTACAGAATGTAGAATATTTGTTACTAGTCATTTTTTCACCCGATTACTGCCACTTCAATAAAAAATACAACTTACGTAATATACAAAATATCCATACAAATATTTTTGCCTCAAAATGCGTTTCATATAAAATATAAAAGTTTTGAAAAATATATCATAATGCGTCTCAGATTCGAACTCAGTCCCCATCCTCAACATTCATCGATAGTCTTAGCGAATCTAGTAAATGAATTGAATTTTACCCCAAACGATGATGAGCACATTTCAATGGATGAGATATCGATCAGAAGTCGTTCACATGCATCAGTAGCCTATATTAACTCGAAATCCGTTCCCGTTTAAAATGAAATATATATGAACGATAATTTCATCGCCTAAATATTTTATTTCAATAATATGTAATTTTTTTGAGCTACGATATGTAAGACATAACGTGATTTATTTGAATTATTTTCCATTAAAATCACTAAAAAAAGTCTAACAGAATTTACATAAATAAAACATGTGAACTGAAGATTTCGATCACGCATTTAATCCTACTACAGCAACAATTTTTTAAATAAAGTTGCATTTGAATGTATTTGATAGATAAAATGTACTTTAAGATGTGAAGTGTTTTTTGTCAATGCGTTGAAAGACGATTCATTTTCTTTCTAATTGCGTTTAAATGTGTTTGGTAGAAAGGCTGCGCCTATGTGCGCTTCAAATCTTTTTTAATCGTGTACCTTTGTGTTTCATGTTAAGTCTCGTTTGCATGCGTATTAAAAAGATTTTTGACTGCATCTCAATGCGTCTAGTCTACGCTTCGTGTTTACATTAAATTCAAACGCTAGTGTAACCTACATGGGAAAAGTCTCGGTGCAAATTTGAATTTAATTCATTAAGAGCAAATATTTTATGGAGAACAAAAACGAAGGTATATAGAACACTATTATGTATTTGAAAATATAAAAACAATAACCAGTTTTTGAATCACTTTTCAATGGTTCAAACTATAGAAGTCGAGGTTTTGACGTTAGAAAGAGCAATGTGAGGAACATCGATCCATATAAAATTCATTAGGCTAAGGGTTCTTTTGTATAGTTATTTGTAGACAAATATTTTATTTATCGTCTATTTTGATGAGTTTTCCTCACAAATTAACATAAAATTAAACCAAAATATAGCGTAAATCGCTCTGTATTTATGCAAAAACTTTAAAAACTTTGCGATTCCTTCTTGAAGTTTTTTCGCTATACTTTGATATAAAACTATGGAAATTTTGGCTCAAGTGCCAAGCTATTTGGGCTCTATTTTAGTCTAATTTGACACTAACTTATCACAAAAACTCATAAAAATAGATAATAAGTAATGTATTTGACTGCAAATAACTAAACACCTTCTGATTTTTTAATGATTAAAACATAATAAGCTAGAATTCAAAGAAATCAAAAGTTACAAACATTTTTCTAAATAATATTTCATTTTGTATTGCACTATTTATAGAATGAACAAATTCAGATGGTATGCAATGATATGTTAGAAGTGAAATAAATTGAGCATTTAACAGAGCAAACTTCATTTCGGAAACTATTTTGAAAAAGACTTCTTTATACGTGTCGTTTTTAATCATCATTACATTTTGGCTCTTAATAAATCAAGCTGAAATCAGAATAAAATTTTCTTTAACCTAATGTAACAAAACTTTTTACATGTAGATCACTAATGTTTGACAATAAACAACCAACATGATATTTCTACAAAATTCTATATTTCGTGATAATATTATCTTTATTTTAAGAACATTTTACTCAGCTGAAAGACAAAAGAAACTGGTAACGAGACGAGAAGAATTTTGTTTATACTATGCTCTAATTAGTTTGAATAATAATATATAAATATTCTTTATTTTAAAGCCTCATTTGAAAATATGTGTGAATTGTCCATGTAAAAGAGATATATTACTTGATAAATCGTTAAAAAGATAAATGACATGCAATTCATAGTCAATCTTTGTTATACCAGATATTACATTTTAATAAGTATGCTACATTGAAAATTAAGATTATGAGCAAATTTGTTCAAAGAACTACACCAGCTTATACCAAAAGTATTAAAATATATTGAAATATGTCGCTTCTTCTTTCTTTGAATGTGAGTGCTTGTAACATCTCGTACATTTTACGAATCATTTCTATGGAAATCCTAGACAATTACGTTTCATCCTTAACAAAAACGAGATTATACAAACCAAAAATGCTTTCTTCTTTCTGATAAACTATTTATTTCTTTAAATTCTGCTACGATATCCAAGTTTCAGTTTAGAGATACATTCTCACGCATTGACTGTAAGACGAAAAAACATCATAGACGCCATACATGTCTAACATATTCATTAGCACATACTTGATTCCATTCAGATACAAAGCATAGATATTCGAAAAATACTGCATCAATTAAAGTTATTAATGAAGAGTTAAATTTATACGACTAGAAACAAGATTCACTATAACAAAAGAAAGAATAAATTGATGTTTATACCTTTTAACAAAATCATATTTTTTTGGTGCGATAAACATCAATTCTATCGCTTCGTCCATGTGTGTATTTAAATACAGATCCAAATGAAATAAAGTATCAGAAGGAAATATACGAGCAGATAAAAAACAATCGAATGTTTTTAAAATTTGATTCTGTTAAGTTTTAATTGCATAGAATGTTTTAATATGAAATTTTTCTCATATAGATTTCCTGCAATTTATAGAGGATGTAAGTTATTAATTAATATACATTTTTAATAAAACAGAAGTTTTGTAATTTGTAGAGGACATGAATTAATAGTTAAAGGTAGGGATGTGAACTGTCACATTCTTACTTGTTCCTATTATGTTTGATTTCTGTTGTGAAGCATCCAATAATGCATAATAAAAGACAGTGAATTAATTCATTCGAGGGCTGCTATATCTTCGAGTGGTTCTAATTAGTAAGGTTACCTAAACCTTGACTACAAGTAAAAATGTCGAAAGCAAAAACGTTGAAAAGTAAAACTATCAAATATAAAAATAATACAAAAATTGATAAACAGAAGTGTTGAAAATGGCGGTCTATGGAAGGAAAAATTCATCTTACTCTCAAGTTATCCTTATTTTCGTTTTCGACATTATTGCTTCTGACTAAAGTTGAGCATGAAATAGCATTTCCGTGCGCGACGCTTCCGCGCAGGAACATTTCGGTGCGTATGATACTACAACACTGAAGTGTACGAGAGTAATTAATTTTTGAAAGTGAGAGGGTGCTGATAGTCAATGAGAGTGTGAATGAAGGTAAAACCTGTATAGAATGCATGCTTATGAGCCTAGATAGAAGTGGAAACGCATACACGAAATAAGAAAGAATGTGTGGATCATCGTTTGTTCCTAAAGTTTGTTGTATGTCCGACTACACAATTGTATAGTTTTGTATGCTTGCTAAATTCGTCTATATTGTAAAACAGATCTCGCAAATCAATCTTTTATTTTTAAAAACACAGAAAATTCGAATTGTTGTGCAGTTTGTTTACCTTAATAGGATATAGATTATCGTCTTAATTGAAAGTCGTTAGAATTATTCATATGAATAAAAGATTCTTGTATTTCCAGAGTATTGGATCAATTAACAAAAATAAAAAAGCCAATCAGGATGATATGATGGATTCACATGAACAAAGTTTAAAAGTGTATACTTAATATGAAGAGAATGGAAAAACTTCATTCCAATGAGTGATAAGTTTAGGCCCAATAATTTCATGCGCCTAAATGTCTCTACGAGTAATATCTTTGTTCAGATGTGTCATACGCGGAAGTGTCGCCGAATCTGTCAATTGGTAAAATATTTATGTTTATTACGGTCGCAAATGATGATATCTCATTTTTGTTATTCTATGGTGTATTCAATGCCAATTTTCATAATAGTTCTTTTGAAAATGCTTAAGTTGGTTAGTAGCTTTTTTTAAATAGGAAATCAATGAGAGGTGAACGTCAGCCCTGTACTACAGCTCTTCAAAGCTCACGAGCTTAAACTCTCATACCTCTATGTAGTATAAAGTTGACGACGGTAGTTGATTAAATCCTTAATAGATTGTTGGTCATATTCTATTTCAAAGAGAATATCCTTGAATATTTGGATGTACATAAATGTGGGCTCCAATTGATCTAGATCTTGACTGGAAACCCCTTCGTTTCTTGTGATAAAGCTCACGAAAGTGGAATCTTGGTCACATCGTTTTACAGCAATTTTCAATGCTTCGCAAATGAGTGTGATAGACGTATATACACTCTTAATTTTTTTCCATTGTTTTGTCCATTGTTCGTGATGCAATTTATTACCACAGAAGATATAAATAGCCTCTAATTGTGACATACCAAGAATACTGGGAACTAAATCTTGACTCAATGATCCCGAGGTAATGACGAATGCTTTCTCATTATCAATATCTTTGAGCAACTGCATACATTGTTCTGATGTAGTACATATGTTGACATCGTTGACGATGCTTCATAATTGTGCTAATGTATTTTGAGAATCGTCATTTAATGCATGGATATTAGCATCGACCCAAATTAACAAGTAGTTCAGGGCAATTCGCCCATGTGGATGATTGCTATTGGTTGTTGTAGTTGTAATAGTATCCTTTGATGGCATGGAAATTTCATGTCTTGATTTTTTTGCACTCATGTAATTCTAAATGAGCACTTGATTGTCAATGTAAAATTGTGTATAACTAGTTGTGTTTTTAGACTGAGAGAGGAATTACATCAGCTATTCATATAGATGATGACCCCACTTCTCGATTTTTCTACTACGCAAAATGTTTCTTTTTTTCTTCATACTCAAGTACGAATTTCACCTAGCTTCTATTCATATCACTGATACAAAAATGTAAGACAAATAAACTAAAATAGTCATTAATAACGTCCGAGTAAACGAATAAAAAAGCTTAATACCATACTTTATCGTCTTGTCATTCTCGATACCTTTCGTTAGTAATTTTGTTTGTAACACTACTGTAGTATTAAAATATGATTTGCATTTTATCCGCTAATGAATTTTGAAAGGATTGATCATTCAATTCGTAGTAATGACTAGTTGATCAGTGCTTGTAGAACAGTCAGTTGTATATTTACTCTATTTTCTATCGAATTTTCAAGAGATCTACGAAAAGAGAGAATGAAACTATGGGCGGTGCAAGATCAATTTTCCAGAAGAAACAAGAAGCTTTAGAAAGTGAAAGAGTTGGAGCTGGTTCAGTCAATCTGGACCGACTTCTATCGATTTAAAAAAAAATTTTAGTATACTATTTTTCTTTGAAAGAACGTGTTGAGACCAAGTTTAAAGGCGTTTATCAAACAGCCAAGCAGTAGTGTTTCAGAAATTAACAGTTTTATCGTTTTCTGTTTGTCTATACTTTTTTATTTCTTTAATTGATCTGTATTTTGCTTCATGAACAGCACAATCAAAATTATATTACTTGAGGTTAACTTCGGAACTTATCTCGTTGATGTTTTGTTGTAGACTAGATTTGAATTTGGGTCGTCATTCTCAGAGGAACATTAGGCTTTTCTGTAAAAATGGGGTGAAAAAAAACTTCAAAAACCACAGTTTAGAAATCAGTTATTGGTGATTCAATTGTTTAAATATCGCGCTAAAGAGATAGAAAAAGAAAACAGAGCGATCGTTGAAAATACTTTCTTCAACTGATTAACATGATCTGATAAGCCGACCGGCATCTATCAAACTGAAAAATTTTTGAAAGTGGTTGAATCAAGTCGGTCTAATAGATCGATAATCCAGACTGAACCGATTAGAATATTCTCGACCAGTTCAAACTGGGTGATGAAAGCTTTTTTTTCGAAATTAATTTCTCAAAGATATAGTATCGGAAGCTTGTGTGTTAATTTATTTTGACAGCATATTTAGAGTTTGAGAGTAGGGTAACGGTTTTTATTAAGAACAGATGTATGCAGAACGACTGAGCAAAACCCAAGTGATTTTTGTTACTTTCCGTATACCAATCATTGAATTTTCGTGTTCATACTCATGTGATAGAGGCTATTAATAAAAAATGCGAACACCTACATTTCTTACAAATACCCAAATGAATACAGCAAGAGTCGAGCTCGATGCCCTGATGGTATAAATACTCACTAACACTTAATAGATTACAGTCTTAAGAGAATTAGACGAATCATACTGGAAACTGAAGCGACACTAAGGCCTTATTACCACTTCACTAATAGCAAATAACATCTACCAGCTATCCTCTAAGTTTGTTTTCTCTCATTATTTGAATCTTGGATAATGACATCAATCATCTTTTTCCGGATTATTTTAAAGAGTCAAAGACGAATGTTAGACTTTTGAAGTCACAGTCTTTCAAATCAACACCCATAACAAACTCAAAGGATAGTTTATAGGTGTTAGTGGGCGTTTATATCGTCAGGGCATCGAGCTCGATGTTTTGCTGTATTCATTTGGGTATTTGTAAGAAATGTGGATGTTAGCATTTTTTATTAATCGCTTGTGAAAGATTGTCTTCCATTGATCAGCTATTCTTTTACGATGAAATTATAAACGTAAGAATCAATTGAAGATATTGCGTTCTTCTCATTGAAACTGTTTATTTAACTATTTATGTTAGCAGCTACTTGATCTCCCTTATGAGTATACTCCTATACGATGACCATAAATGAAATTAGAGAGAAAATATAAATTTAACTTAATTGGTAAGGAAAAGTTTTGAAAAAAAGTGAGAAATAACATATACGGATGAAGCATGAATAATTAGGGAAAAATCTAATTCAATCGTTGAAAGTAGATCTTTTGCTACATCAGGGACAAATTGACAAATCTTGCAAAGTAGTCCAAAAAAATTTCACGCAGAGTTTTATTTTTATATCATCTATTATATTTTTTAAAAATAAGATATACATCAGCCGATGCATCGTAAAAAGATTTGTAGCCTACAAGATAAAACTTCTTTTAATTGTACACTTTTTGTTTTCAATAAAAGCAAAATTCTACGCAAACGATTTTTACAATTGCAAAAAAAATCCTTTTTCTGACTTCATACTTTTATCATCAAATATGTCGTCGTACAAAAAATGTAAAACATCGAAAGACAGAGCGTGAAAAGCTCCACAATTTACATAGTAAAACTCATTATAGTTGTTTTTTAATAAAACGTATTATATGATACAAAATACAGCTATTTATTACTGAAAAAACTTTTTTACCTGCGTTATAAGATTTACCAATTTTTGACAAATTTCTAATATTTAAATATTTTTTCATATATATATTTTTTTTTTTATATTTACATAAAAAACATACACAAGCCACAAGCAAGCGCAACAGCAAAAAAAATACACTGACAATTAAACATAACAACTATGCATATATTTTTTTAAAACTTTTTAAAGTTTTTAAAAAACTTTACTAATATCTAAAATCAACGGTTAATACACAATGAAACACATGTCTTTAAATAATTGTCAAAATAATTGTTTCAATAATTTGACCAAAATAAAATATCGTTTGTAAGAATATCAAAAATAAATCCAATGAACTTCACTGTTCAAATTTTTACATTGTTCTTTATTTATTATTTAAACGTTTTGTACGTTTAGATGTTGATGATTTCCTAGATGAACTTGGAACTGGACATACACCAGTAGCTGCAAAGAAGTCAAATGCATTTAACATATTTGATGATGAAGGTCCACTAGTCGTCGTTGATGTTGATTCATTTAAATTAAGTTGAGCTAAATCTTCTACAAAAAAAAACAAAATAGTTAGAAAAATAAATTCAAAAATAAAAATACTCACGATCTAATGATCCTTTGTATAAATAAGCTGATTGATAAAGTTCTTCTCCTTTATAATATATTGTAATATTTACTGTAGCAGAATCAAATTGTGAAAATGGAAAAGGTGGCATTGAAAAATAAATAAGATTTCCATTTTTTGTACATGATACTTGTTGACGCCAACCAGTCATATCTTCCGTAACAAAAATAGTTATATCATCTTTAAGAGTACGTCCTTTTAAAAGAGCGTATACTGTTTCATTACCACCCATTGGTCCAAATCGTGGACCCACATGTTCAACACTAACATCACTATAAGCTAAAACAAAATCACTCTTTTTGTTGAATAAATAAAGAAAAAAAAATTAAATTCTTTACCTTCGCACATCATATTAGAATATTCCACACTATTATCATCACGTTGATATGAATCTTTTTCTGTTTGATAATAACGTGTAAAACGAAGCATTGATTGATCAAGTTGTAATGTTTTAATTAAATCTTTATTTATAGTATCATCTTGTTTACTTTTAATATATTCAATTTGAAAACTAAAAACAAATAAAAGAAAAATAATCAATAATACATTATTATACATATTTAATTAATAGATAATATTTACCTTTTAAATCCATTTTTAAAATCATCATCTGTTACACGAAAATATAATGTATTAAGTTCATTTTGTCGAAAAATTAATGAATTATCATCAAATGAAATGTTACAATTTTTATTTTCAATTTTATAAGGATGTGGTTGTTTATCTTTTCTAACAAGAGTAATTTCAATAATATTTTTAATTGATTGACTAATCCAAGTATAAGGTATCTTAAAACAAAAGATAATATAAAAAAAACGATTAAATATATTTAAATAACATACATAAATTGTTGGATAATCATATTGACTATTATCATCACAACGAATATAATGTGATGCATATTTACTTTCATTTTGTGTACGTGGACGAAATCTTGAACGTGGTTGAGATTTAATTTGAATCTTTTTTATTTCTATTGAATCAAATTGTAGAACTAAAAAAAAACATAGATATTAATTTATTATTTTTAAAAAAAGAAAAATATACGTACGTTGTTGTTCATAGTCAAAATCATTTTGTAGTTGTGCTGTACTACATGGTTGACATCCACCATAACCTTAAAAAATCAAAAGTTAATTGATAAATTTTTCTTTTATTTTTTTAATATTAATATACTTGAAAGAACATCAATTGGACCAACTGTTGATGAAGCTTGTTGACCTCCTAGAAGATTATCATAGATGAATATATAAAAAAAAACCAAAAAATAAAAAATTACTTAATGGACCAGAAGTTCTTCGGGATTTTGTTGCATTTTTATAAATGCGCTCTTGTTCTCGAGCTACTTGTCTTGCTAGAATTGAATCTAAAATAATTCATAATAATAATAATAATAATAATATTTGTTATTATTATATATTTAATTATTCTTACTATCAATTTCTTTTTGTTCAACTGGTGAGCTACCAACTTGAATAGATAATGATGATGATAAAATATCTAATAAATAAAAAGAAATATTTAAAAAATAAATTTAATTATTTATTATTCACCTGTGTGTGATGAATCTAAAGTCATTCTTTCCATAGTATTTTCAATTATACTTTGACCTGGCATTTCTCCAATTGGTGATGAAATCAATTTAGTTATATCATCACTATCCAATGAACAGTCAGATATAGAATTAATTGGTGGTAAGTAAGAATTAAATACTAAAAAAAAAGATTTGATAATTATATATATATTCTTAAATTTTTTATTATAATAAAACTGATTATTATTTAAGTTAATGAACGTTCGGTTTATTCCTAAACTATTTTTCATATTTAAAATCCGAGATAAATGTTTATTCTTATTGTCCAAGGAATAAATTTGACTCAGAAGATCCTTATGGGAATATTCATATGACGTCATAAAGGTATTTTTCATAAATATTATCAAATACAAATATAAAAGAAAAACTTACAATCCATTGGTGCATCAATAAGAGCATTGCTTATATCATCATTATTAGTAGAAGTTGGATATGTTAATGAATCGTCTGCACTAAGAACGATATCATCAAGAATCTTTAAGAAAAAAAAAACAAATATTGTGTAATAAAATTTTTATTTTTGTTGTTATTAATTTACCTGACTATTAAGAGAAGGATCTTGTATATTTGGCAATAATGATGGTTGCCATTGACCGGTTATATTCATTGAATCGAATATGTTATCTATATAGTTGTCTTCCATCGTTGATGTGAAAAATAATATTTAGTAAATTAATCTATATTATGAAAAAAATATATATAATCAAATCATTCATTATTACTAGTGTTTAATTAATCATGAAAAACGATTGGACGCATACATAACATATATATCGATTTTAACTAGGTTACTATGCGTATTATATTAAAAGAGTATGACTCTGTCTCTCAGTGTGTACATTCTTACTGACGTTAGAAAAAAAACAAGTCACAAAATTTTCTTTTTATATATTTTACAGGCCCCTTTTCTTGCACTTTCACATCAACATCATTTTTTTATTTGAAAGCGACTAAAAACTGGTCGATCAAGAAAAAAAACAACATTTTTTTTTCTTCTTTACCCTCTATCGTTACTGCTTGTATACGCCCCGATGTTGTTGTTGCCGTAGTGAAAAAAAAGAAACCTATCATACAATGGAGGACAAGCAAATAACGACTATTTATTATATGCGTCATGTGCTATTCGTTTTATTGCTGCGCATTATTTATTTCATAAAAAGAGTATATATACATTAAAAGAAACTACAAATAGAAATAATGCAATAGATGTCTACCTACACTATATAGATATTCGTAGATCAGCATAAATACTTAAAAACGCAAATTCATGATGCAATAACAATATTGATATAAAAAGCTTTAGTTTTTTTTATCACATTAAATATACTGTTATAATAAAATAGTAAAAGCTTATTACTAATTTATATTCTTTTTTTTACCAAAAGAAATAAAAAAATATAAAAAATATAAAAACAGATACAATATGAGATTTGTTATCGATAAATAGTTTGATTCGATGATGAAAATAATGATTCAAGTGCAGCATCAAATGTTAAATTATAAAATAGACGAAGAGGAGTTGTTAATGGAAGTAATGTCTCAAGTACTCGATAATAATCTGGTGCAGACTAAAAATAAAAACATTGAATAATAGAAAAATTTATTTAAATATATATATTTACATCTAGTTTCATTTTATATAATTGCTTAAGTGTGGCCCCTGTAAAACCCATTAAAGTATTTTGAAATCTAAAATATAAATATAATTAATTATAAAGAAAACAAAATTATAAATAAATATTACATTTCAAGTCTTTCACGATGTAACCATTCAATTACACTATCAGCATCCCATTCATGAATATTTTGAAAATGAGTCCAAGAATTATTCATTGTTGTAATAGAGTGTGTAGTAGAAGTATGTGTTGAAACTAACATAAACACAAAAAGAAAAGAAACTAATTCGAATAAATAAAAGAATTTCATATCTATTACGTATTTGTTCATTTTCATCACCACCAAGAGAAATTCGAATAATATCAATTTCACGTCTAAGTAAATTAAATGCTTCATCAAATGACAATTTACTGAAATCAACATAAAGTTTCGATCCATTAATCAAACCAAGCCAACCAGCTGCTTTATATCCTGATTGCATTAACATTGGAATTGATGCTTTATTACGTTCAACAGAATATTCAGCTTCTATAAAATATCTATATCTATATATATATGTATAAAAGATTTGAATTAAGAAATTTTTTACCTAATCTACAATATCGACTTTGATAATACTGTTCATTAACTGCCATTAAAACAACAAATGCATTTTCAACTGCTGAAGCCATTGATGTTAATATATCACCAGATATATTATCTTGATCAATCCAAACAAGATAATTTAAATCCTAAATATAAATTTTAAATAATAGAAAAAATAAACTTAATTTGATCATTCTGTTTTGTTTTGTTCTTTACTTTTAATGCTTTAGCAATTTTCAAACATAATGGTTTGGTTGAATGATTATAACTAATCATAATATGTCCAATACCATGTTTCTCTTTTTTTATTTCAAGACAATCAGTTGTAATTGTTGTTATTGATTGTTTTATTACCGAAATTTCTAATAAATTAAAAAATTAATTGATAAAAAATAAATAAAATATTATTTTACCATCTGTTTGATCTGTATAAGGTACACAAAAACTTTCTCCATAAACAGAATTTGATGAATCAATAGGTTTTGTTACATAAATATCATCCATTTTAGCTATATCATCAGAGAAACTTTCTTCTATTAAATTAGTTTCTTGTTCAGGTGAACAAATATCATCACGATCACGTGAAGGTTGAGAATGAAGATATGCTAGAAAAAAAAATAAATCGAATTTTAAAAAAAACGAAAATATATAAAATAATAGATTAATACAAACTATCAATTTTACTTTCAACTGGATCTATTTGTAATTGACTAGGTAGAATACCTTAAAGAAAAAAGAAAATAATTTTATATTATTTATAAATATATTAAATAAAATAAAATATTTTTACTATCATCTGTAGCTTCTGTTGGTTGTTGATCATGCATATCTGATTCATTATCACTTTCGTCTAAAATAAAATTTTAGAAATATAGTTATTATTTATCATGGTTGATTGTGAATTAGTTTTATGTAAAAATTTCAAAAATTATTTCATGTTAAACAAATGAAACGAAAAAAAAAGTAATTTTTGACATAACCTATATACTTACAATTATTATTATTTAATGAATAATTGATTATTAAATTTTGTTCAAGATGTCGAGTTAAATTATCCATACATTGCTGATTATTTCTTTGTATAATTGAAGACTATATTAGAAAAAATATTCATTTTTATTAAATAAAGAAAAAAAAAATTACTGATGAATCTGGATGATCATCTCTTGTAATCGAATCACTGGGTCGTGGTGACAATAATGGTGTCCGAAAACCTTTTGAAAAATAAAATATAGTTTTATAAAAAAATAAAAAAATACAATAGAATAACATACATGCTTGATCTGCATCTAGTTCATCCATTTTTGATAAAAATCGATTCACCAAGAATCAGTATATTTTTTCTCTAAAATAACAAAACATTATTTTCTTTGTCAATCATACATGCCGTATAAAGCAAATAGAATAAAATTACAAAACATATATAAAATACGTTTTTTATTTATTCAAAGAAATATTCGACGATTGAAAAGAATATTATTTCACACTGTTTTTACATAACGATAGACTGTTGATATGTGTTGATTGACAGGTGAAAAACATCAAATCTGAAAATATTAAATATCTATCCATCAGCAATTAACTAACAAGTCAACGTGTCATTTGATAAATGATTATTTTCTATCGTTATGACGAAAGATGAGTCAATAACTATGATTTTTTATTCAATGATGATATATTGAATTGTAAGAACCTACACATTGCTTTATATTATAAATTTTATTCTAATTAAGCAAATATTTACGTCAAAAAAAAATACTTGAGTTGCAGAACATCGAATGGCGCTTTTGCAAAGAATAAAATATTACTTACTCATTGAGAAGAACAAAAAGAAAAAAAGCAACATATTATATACTTGTTTTTTTTTATTACATATAAATAAAAGAAGAAAAAAAACAAAAGAAAAGAAAGCTAATCAATGTTATAAAATAACAAATAAAACAAAATGGAATAACGTTAAAAAATACCAAATCGTGGTTAAACTTATCATTTATCATAAAAAATAAAAATAATAACCTAAATAATAAGCATTTTAAATCATTTAACATAACCCTATATAAATTATCTTGTTTTATTAAAATAAGAGATTCACAATCACCATAAATCAAAAATATTAAATAAGAATTTTTGGTTCTGAAACACTTTCACTAATTGCTTTATGTGGTAATATAACACCACCATTAATAAATAATTCATCTTGTACTGATACATCAAGACCAAGTACAGTTGTATTTTCCATACGTACCTTAATTAAATAAATAAAATAATATTTTATTTTATTAAATAAAAATTTTTTACCCATTTTCCAATAGTACATCTCCAACCAATAATACAATTAGCTATCCATGAATGACTTTTAACTAATGAATCTGCTAATATTGTACAATTTTTTAAACAAACACCATCTTGTATAATAACTCGAGGTCCAACAACAACATTTGGTCCTATACGACATCGTTCACCAATTTTAGCTGTTGGATCCTATAAAATATTTCTCTTTTAATTCATTTCTTAAAAGATAATAATAATAAAAAAATTTATACCAATAAAACATTGCCTACAGTTCCATTTTCACGTGATAACCGTTCAGGATTTGAATGTCGAACATAGTTTAGATATAAACTCATGCCTGTTAAATAATCTTTTGGTTGACCAACATCCATCCAAAAACCTGTGAAAAAGATTGATTAGCTTACAAAGAATTTCTTCAATTGTCAAATCGCTTTCAAGTCAGAAGTATGAGCATAATCTAAATCCTAATAAATGTTAAATACTCTGAAAAGAATTCGTGCTGCTAGCTTATTACTGCCAAGATATTGTATTTTTACTTTACATGTGTATATGAGTGATATAAAAGCATGAGTTTATCAAGGAATTATAAATATTTTACTGAATATTTTTTTTAATTCTAATATTATAATCATACAAAAATTTACCTTTAAGTTCAAATGCATATAATTGTTTATCAGCAGCCATAGCTGGAAAAATTTCTTTTTCAATCGATGTAGGTCGTAACTAAAAATTTTTCTAATATTTATCTTATATTAAATATATAAAAAAAAATAATTTACTTCAATTCTATTAAGTATATTTAAATTAAATATATATAAACCAGCATTAATTTTATTTGAAACATATTCACGTGGTTTTTCAACAAATCGTTCAATTTTACCAGTATTTTGTTCATAAACAACAACACCATATTTTGATGGTTCTTCAACTTTAGTTACCTTTTTAATAATTAAATAAAAATATATTTATATAATTATTCTTAAATTTTATATATACACAAATTGTTCCTTCACATTGATGATGTTTATGAAATTTAATCATATCATTAAATGGAAAATCACATATAACATCAGAATTAAGTACAAAAAATGTTTCATTATCTCCTTGAAGATGATTACGTGCTAATGCCAATGGTCCAGCTATATAAAAATAAATGATTATAGTATTAAAAATCGAGAGAAATCAAAAAAAAGAATTATTATTTTAACCTGTTCCTAAAGGTTCTGTTTCTTGAGAAAGTGTTATCTTTATATTTAATCGTTTAGCTTCAACTTCCATTTCTCGTTGAAGCATATCGGATAAATAACTAACAGCTAAAATCACATGTGTCACACCAACCTAAATAAATGAAAGATTTTATAAGATAATCAAATTTAATATATATATATATACTTGTGCTAAAGCTTCAATTTGATGCAGTACCATTGGCTTATTACAAAATTCCACTAATGGTTTGGGTTTTGTTAATGTTAAGGGACGTAAACGTGTTCCATAACCGCCAACAAGAATAAGAGCTTTCATTCTGTTTTTTTAATAAATAATATCAGTATAAAGGAAGTAATTAAATTTTTTAACTAAAATAAATCAGATTCGAATTAAAAAAAACTTAAATAAATAAAATAATTTGTTCAATATATATTCTGCAAAAGGTATTATTTGCTTCCTATCCTACACATTGAACTATTCAAAATGAAGTCTTAAAGTAACTAAAACAATATCAATAAAAATATTATTATATTATTCATTAATATGTTAATCAATGGACTATAGAATGAATAAGTAAGATACTTTTACAATTTAGCGACACCGTGATACACGACTGGTATATACAATGCAGCAACCAATATAAGAATGCAAGTGTCGCTAAACTGCAGTTATACTTTCATTTCAGCTTATGTAAATTATTCATAATTGTTTTCCTTAATATGCAATCATTGGTTATCCTCGTATTTTTAATCTCATATAATAATGTCGGATTTGCATAAAAACTTATCAGAAAAGTCTAACACATTTGATTCAATGCAGTTTCATCATTTCTTTTAGATAACGAAAATTGCAGTACTCTATCCAGTTTCTATCAAAGTTATTCAAAAAAATACTCACATTTCTTCATTTTTGAGATGAATATGAATTTTATTTGAACATAGAGTCAATTTGTTACAATGTCTTAGTAGAAAAGCTAATAAAAAAATGATTGATAAGACTTACTACAAATCGTATCATTGACATTTTCATATCTGAATGGTTCATGAAATATTCGTATTCTAGTATTTTACTTAAAATCAATAGTACAGACTTTGAATGATTATCACTAATTTATTTATAATTAAAAAAACTGAGTGCTATTAAATCGAAGAGAAGCTTTCTATTTTTATACTTGTCACATAATCATCTCATTTTTGTCAATAAAGAATGTTACATTCATTTTTTATGATTTATTTTATCAGTTGATAGAAGATGAAAATTTATTGAAATACGTAAGTAATCATCGTTGAAAGTGGTAACTTAATCTTCATTAGTAATTTCTTTCGATATCGTCTATACTTACTCTTTAGTACTATGTTATATATATATATATATATATATGCGATACAGGTGATAACACAAGGTTTTTCTCACTGTCTTCTAGATTCATTATCATTTCTTTTAATCATTCAATACATGCATCTGTTCCATAAATTCAACTCTATAAACTAATTCACATCAAGTATAGCTAACGAGAAAAGATCACAAAATTGAAATATATTCATAAACTTTTCCTCAATAAATCATTCTCATTAAAATCTATTTCTCTATATAGTTATTAATTAAAATGCAGCTTTTCTATTATTCCTGATGAAAAAACTAATATCTCGAAATGTTTTAAGAATATTCTTAACTTCAATTAATTACTTTATATACTAATTAATAAAATAAAATTTTAATTAAGTATAATTCAATTGTTTATGAATGGCTGATATTTATTCATCTAGAAAAAACAAACAAAAACAATCGAATCGATCACCGTTCAATTTGAGACATACAAAAAAAACTATGACAATATATATAGACAAGAATGCTATTGAAAAAATTTAGCGTATTATACAAAAAGAAACGAGACGATTTGCTTCTTGTTTATTGTTCATATAGACAGAGACACACAGATACAAAAAAGAAAAGAAAAAGAAAAATAGAAATAAACTATCGCCGTTGAATATTCTGATTTCGTATATAAGGTACATGTGCTCGTGTACATTTATTTGCATAATGACTAAAATAGATAAATAAATAAAAACATTCATCTTCATTATTATACATTATTTACAAAAGTTTTTACGTCTTTCGCATCGTTATATTTTTTTCATTTCATTCCAATCAATTATACACTGTTTTCAAAAATTACTTTTCAATTCTCATGGAAACAATGTCCTACTAAAATTTTGTTGGAACAAACATGATAGATTGTCAATCCATTTATGGGCAGAAAATATATCGAACCATGTTCAAATCCTCTATTTTCATCTTATTCTCAAAACTCAAAAATTAACTATAAAAATTTCAGTTTGATGACAGCAATACAATGTCAGTTGCTTTATAACAAACTATTAACTGTCTCATAGATGCTTAGAAAAAATACATTAGAATCATTCTTTGAATATTTATTCTAGGGACCACCGAAAAAACTTCTGTAGTATTCCATATAATTGTGGTCTTAATTAGTTTTGCGTATTAGTTTTAACTATCTAATTTTATAAAATAATCGTTTTATATGAAATCAAATGGTGTCTTATTATTTTGATTTATAGATTTTCTTTTATAATGGAAAACCTAGAGTTTCATAGGCTATTTCTAACGTTCGTAATAAATTCTTTTTCAAATTTATGATCAAACTTTATTTAGAATCAAGTCATTTTTCGGTTTATGTTAATCATTTTATAATTTTTTTGATTTTCTCATCTGATTTCAACTAAAATTTCAGAGAATGTTAGTCTTGACTACAATAGCTTATGGTCAAAATATCTCCCCTAAATTTCAAAGATATGCACAACTTCCAGTCAATTCACTATCCTTTACGCGGAGAAGGCTTTCACAACGGGGTTAGTAGGTAATCATGTCGGAGCGGTTTTTAAATTTTAGAATGAACTTAGGGTTAGATCCTCACAGGCTCTGAATTTTGAATATCCCTTTGTTTGATTTTTAAAAATACTTTTTTTGGAAAAATGTTCAAATTCAAAGCTTGTGAGGATCTATCCTTAACTATCCTCAACTCAACAAAAAAAAAGAACTCTCCCTTCTCTATGAAGTCATTATTAAGAAATCTTTTCCCACGTAATCAGTAAATTCGAAAAATCATAAATATTCTGAAAGGGGAGTCCTCCTTTAATATAAGATATTATTAATATTATCAAATCCTACGTAATAGTTGTTTATATATTTTCATTTAAAAAAATGAAATATACTTTAACTTACCCTCGTTCTCCACATTTATAACAAGTAACATCATGTTGAAATGGTTGTGAAAGTCCTGTTGGAATAGGATGTTGTTCATCAATAGAATATAAATTTCCAGACTGTTGTAATGGTCCTCCTTCATGATTTTGACCATGAACTGGTCGATTATTGTATTGTTGTGGTTGCATATTATTTGATGGCATATTAAGATATTTTTGTCTTTCTTCATATGGTAATTTAAAACATGATGATGCTTTATGACCGGTTTCATGACAAAAATCACAAACAAAAACAATTTTACGTTGTGCTGGAGTATATTCATTTGAATTAGGTAATTCAAAACTTGGATGTGATAATGTACAACGTGGTCCTTCAGGACAAAATCCACATAAATAATTTTGACAAAGAACTTTTCGTGTATGACGATTTTTACAATTTGGTCCATGACGACAAAAACCACGATCATACCATGGACAATCTAAGATAAAAAATCTGTAAAATAAATTTTCTTTTTTTTTTTTAAATTCTTCAATATATACCACGTATTTTTGATTCAGGATCAAGATGAAGAAATGCACATTCTTTATTCATACATTGTCCAAATTTTGAAAAAAAATAACATTCAGGCATCTTTGCCATATCATATTCATGAAGAAATTCACAATCATCACCTTGAAAACAAAAAATAATAAGTAAAATATAATTTTTAATAAATTTATTTAGGTTTTTTTTTCTACCTTTTTTACATAAACCACGTAACCAGTGTTTACATACAACTGTTTTATCTCCATGTATGTGACGAAATGGACAACGTTGATTTGTACAAGTTGAACGAAGAAAAAATTCACATACACCTACATTAGCTTTATCCATATTAGGAAATGGAAGTGGTAATGCACCTTGTTGAGAACATACTATTTCATCAAGATCAAAATGTATGTTTTGTACAGGTGCTATAATATCTTGCATCAACATATTTTCTTCTTTTTTTCTCAAATCAATATGAATATTGAAATATATTTATCCATCCATCCCTTTACTTTTTTTTTTCATATGTATGGTTTAATATTTCATCCATTCAGATGAAAACAATCGATATTAAGATAGATGATGCCACATACTTATTAATTCTTTATATTAACAAATTTGATAAGAATTATCTTGATGATATTGTAGAAGTATATTAAATTTATATCGTTAGAAATAATTGAATAATTTTATTTAAAAACTAAATCAATGTTTCATTAATCATTATTAATGACATATTTCGCTTTATTCGAGAACGGAAAAATAAATCAACAATACATGATGATTTTAAAGAATAAAATAGTATATAACAAATAATTTATTTATTATTGATTGTAGTGTCTTTTATCTAATTTTGATTCAATTATATGTAGTTTAGATCACATTTGACAACTTATATAATATGTATGCATGTATTAGTGAAATTCTTTTATGTTAAATGAGCAGCGCACTCTCATTGTTGCATATATAGTTGAGAATGTAGAAAAATCTTTCTTTCATATTCTTTTTTGTTTTAGTGGTATATTGATGTGCACATACTTCATTACGTTTTAATAATATCCATTGTCAGTTCAATAATATAATTTTACTATTTCTACCAGTGAAATTTTTTTTGTGATGCATATACAAGAAGAGAAGTACTTTTTCAAAGGATAGAAAGTTAGATTTTAATAAGATTAAACTGTATTGATACATATTACGTATCAATCATGTTCTTAATAATCTCAATAATATAATAATTATTATGGTTTATATTCTCGCAATTCATTACCTTTTAAAAATGAAATAGTACGTGCAACTTTATTGAATATTTTACATAGAAAAGCATTATTATGAATACAGTAATGGTAGTAGACTAGCGGTACACCAGTACATATTTAAGAGAGATTCGTTACCATTCAGTAGTTAAATTAATATGCTATCAAATAGGAATATACCAAATGACTTGCAGAAGAAAAAAAGAAAGGTAGTATATGCACTGCTAGAGTAAAATTCATGTTACATAAAACGAATGATACATACATTCATCTTCCATTTTCTCTTTTTCTTTATATTTATTCTTCATTTCACCCATGAAAAGCATCAAATTTCTTCACATGATCATTAATAATATTAGAACCAAGTATCTATTACTACAATAGGAAATTTGACTATTAATTCATATATTGTACTATCAAATTGAATGTCTTCTTCAATATATCTGTTAACAATACCATGTACATGTTCAATAAATGATTTCCTCGATGTACTATTCGAAAAACAGGCTATTTAAAAAAAAATAGAAAATCTTTTTCGTTTTTTCTCAGTTTACGATTTTTTGACTTTTTGTCCAAGATTTCTCAGTCCAGGCTCGTGCAACATGTTTAAATTTTCTTGTTAGAGAGTATGTCAAGGTGCAGAGCACTACAAAGTTCTTTTTTTAAATTAAGCTTTGTTTTTATTATATTGACAGGATTTTATGTAACTAAACACCCATTTTTCACGCATTTCTTAAAACATTGAACTTGTAATCCCGCTTTTCCGTCAAAAGAGTAAGAATGTAGTAAAAAGGGTTCTATGGTGCCCTGCATCGTGACATGCTCTTCCTAACAGAAAAAAAATCAAACATGTAGCATGAGCCTGCACCGAGAAATCTTAGACACAAATAAGCTATTTTTGTTTCTTGTATGGTTCATTTCTCTATTAAACGTCATTATATAGAGCTGAAAATTGTACCATAGCCTCTTCACTTCAACCCCAATATACCACTCCGAATTTCATCCTATTTGGACGTACCTGGGCCGAGATTGGTTTTTTGAGGGATGAGAAAGGGGAGCCTTAATATACAAATGAAAATCAAACTTATAATGATATATAAAAATCGATATACTTAAAATTATACAGCAATTGTGTACATATACAAAGAAATAAAAATCTAAAATACATGACCAATTCATATCAGTCTATATGTCATTGTTATATTTCCAGCCATTATAGTGAGATTTGAACATAGAAAATTTAATATTTAAAAGTTACAAATCTTACAAATGTGTTATAAAATAATACTATGCGATAATTAATTTATTTATTTATCTTTACTATTTGATATAATCATGCATAAAAATAAATTTTTCAGTGAAACTGAAAGACTTTCAAATTACAAAACGTTAGACAATTTATAACCTTTTAATTTTTAGTGAAGATTACACACGATATATGATAATTTTTTGTTTTTTTTAGTGTTTTATACTAACAGTATATATATATATACAATTTAAGCTTATCCTCACTCTTTTCTTCACTTTGTTTAATGTGCGTAATACACTAATTAATCCTAATGACGTGTTTATACTTCTGTGCATGCATTGATTTCATTTTATGAATGATAAATCGAGCTTTCAACCATTGAAAAAATTTGATTGGTTAGTCAATAATCTAATCATACATCATAGAACCAATTGTGTATTTTTTTTAATCACATTGCATAAATGTGTAGCATCATTATTGAAGGTATATATATAAATACAGAAAGAATATGTTGCATTTTTATATTTTCAAAAATACACGTAAGAACCAACATGGTTGTTGTTTATATATATACTTATTTGTTGATTCGTATTTCATATATATATATATATATGAGTCAAAATACTGAATTGATTTTTTTGTATTATTTTAGAAAGTAATCTATTAAATCTTATTGATTATATTTGTTCTATTTATTAAATCATGAGTGACGAATTCGGCCTTGCTTATGGTGGTGCATTGAGTACGTTGTTTATTTGTCATATTATTTTATATATTAAAAAAAAATTTTCATTTTAGTCCTTGGTGGTTTACTTGGTTATTTTCGTCGTGGTAGTGCTTTTTCGCTTTTATTTGGTATATAAATAAAAAAAAAGGTTCATGATTTGATTTATTTTTTTTTTAATTTAGGCAT
The DNA here is from genome assembly GCA_022393335.1 of Macrotrachela quadricornifera. Taxonomy (NCBI): domain Eukaryota; kingdom Metazoa; phylum Rotifera; class Eurotatoria; order Philodinida; family Philodinidae; genus Macrotrachela; species Macrotrachela quadricornifera. The sequence continues at coordinate 257,080 of JAJEKB010020736.1, forward strand.
ACTCTTTGGTGCTTGGTCTATCTATAATGCCACACATCCTACACGTCAAAATAATGTCGCTAATTTAGCTGTAAATAAAAATAAAATTTTTTTTTTTGTTTTTATGAAAAATAAATTTTTCTTTTTGTAGATTGCTGCAGTTCTTGGTGTTATTATGTTATTAAGATTTTTAATTAGCGGTAAATGGTTTCCAACTCTCATCATCGTTGCTTTGTCAGGTGTACAAGTTTTTCGAAATTATCCATATCTTAAATGATGATTATTGACTCAGAAGATTACTTAAATCATAAACATTTTATTTTTTTTTTCTCTCTTCTCTTAACATTAGTCTGGCGTATTATTTGTTTTATGTATTGTCTATTGTATAACGATTTTTGTCTTTATTTCTTTCTTATTTCTTATAAACAAAAAACTAATTTTTCTCGTATATATTTATACCAGCATTTTGTAGAAGATGATAACATCAAAAAGCCATTGTTTTATTATCTCGTGCAATAAAACAGAAAATTAGATACTTACTTTTATTCTTTTTTTCCTTTTTAGAATGTGCATATTTATGCGAAATTTTCTTGATTGGTATTATAACGATAACAATTAAAAAAATCTAACAATGTCCTTTCCACCCCATATGCCAATGATTCCCCCTATACCATTCTTCCCTCCAGGTGCTCCAATGATGATACCACCTAATGTGAGTATATTATATTTATGTTTATGAATTTATAGAAAGAAAATATATTTATTATTTAGATGGCTACACCACCACCACCACCACCACCAATTATCAATGGTTCTGTTAAACCAGGAGGAACTGACAAAGTTTGTTTATTTTATAATTTTAATTGAATATATGATGATTTTTATTTTTTTATTATAGAAAAGTCGTCTTCAAACACCTACAACAGTGTTTGTTGGTAGTATATCTGATCGAGCACCTGATGCTATGATTAAAAGAATGCTTCTTGTAAGTAATATTAGTCACATAATATTTAATGATTAGAATTGAGAAAAAAAAACAAAATAATCTTTTATATTTACATTCTTTGTCATATTTTATTGATAAATATATATTTCGATAAACTTTTACATAACATAGAAATTACTTGTTGCCCTTAGGTTTGAAGGACATATATATATAGATACTGGCTATCATATTGATATATAGTATATATATATATTATCTCAAATTTCAAATATAAGTCATTAAAAAATATCTTTAATGCTTTATTTACTTAGAATTGTGGTAGTGTTATCAATTGGAAACGAGTTCAAGGTGCAAATGGTAAACTTCAAGGTAAAATAAATAAACAAATTTATTTATTTATTTAGTTAATTTTTGTTTTTCTTCTAGCATTTGGTTTTTGTGAATATGAAAATCCTGAAGGTACACTTCGTTGTATACGTTTACTTAATGGTTGGCTAATTGAAGATAAAAAATTAGTCGTAAGTGATTTTGTTTGTTTCCAATTAGTTTTTTTTTTCTTTTGGATTATCAAATATTAGACGTTTATTTCAAATACATAAACATGTAAGTGTTTTGCATTGTGTTAGAACTCCCGGATATTTTCAGTCGATGGTCAGATGTGTCCTAACTTGATTTATTAATTGATTGGTTTCAAACACGAGACAGACATTGATCTGGTAACAATATATAAACATAATTTAATAAAGTGATTTTGTTCTATGAAAAATCTTTTTGTTCTTAGTGTTTATTGAAGACAAATTACAATTCTTTTATATAAAAACAAGAGTGAGTGGTACCTTGTATTGAGAATTTCTTTTATTTTTGTTTTTTGTTTTCGAGATAAATATTAGAATATTATATATATATATACATATATATTTAAGTAATAATATGAAATTTAAAATACAAAAAAGAGAGAAAAGAATAAGAAAAGAATGACATTTAATTGCATGTTTTTCTTGTTTTATTTAGGTTAAAGTCGATGCTAAAACTAAAGCATTACTTGATGAATATAAAAAAAAGAAACGACATGAATTAGCAAAAAAAGCAGCTAATGATACAACAGCTTTTAAAGTTATTTATGAATATGAACATGATAAAACAACTGATTCGAACAGTACAGATACTGATGGAAAAGTAATAACAAAAAAAAAAAAAGAAATTTTTTTTTATAAAAATAATTTTATTTTTTTTATAGAAAAAAACCGGTGAAGAAGGTGAAATTGAAGAAGAAGATGATGATTATATTGATTCTGAAACACGTCGTCAAGATGATGCTATAAAAGAATCATTAAAAACAATTATGCGTGAATATACTCGAGAAATGAATCAACGAGCATTAGAAGCTAAAGATTTGGCAGCTCGAGAAGCACAAGCAGCAGCAAATTTACTAGCAAATACAGCTATTATACCTCCACCATCAATACCTTCAAATACAATAAATAATCCTAATCCAGATATACCATCACCATCATCAAGTTCAACTAGTCCAGCAACACGACGTGTTGATTCAACTGTTTCACTTGATGATGAAGAAGGAAAACGAAGTTTAATTACAAATGAAATTCTAATGTTTCGTGATCGTTTTAAAGATGAAGATACAAAAATGCGTAATACTGAAAAAGAACGTAAAGATCGTTATGAACGTAAACGTGCATTACAACGTGAACAACATGTATCTGAAGAACCGACTAATAGTAGAAATAATAAATCTTCAGTATCACCATCTTCACGTAATACATCTTCACCACCATCATCATCTCGTGATCGTTCATCACCAAGACATGATCGTAATAGTACAAATCGACGTGATCGTTCATCACCTAATGATGATCGTTATCGTAGTTCATCATCAAGAAATAATACAAGTAATTCTGTTCGTAGTCGTACAAATGATCGACGTAGTTCACCATCATCACGTTATGATCATCGTTCACCTTTTCCATCATCACGTTCATATAATCGTCGTTCAAAATCAAAATCACCTTTAGGAAAAAATCATTCAAATGATGAAGATGATGATGAAGCTTATGAAAGAAGAAGACAAGAAAGAAGATTACGTGAAAAAGAAATTCGTTATCGTGAAGTAAGTTAAAATTATTTAATATATAAGAAAATCTGAAGTCTCCTACTTTATTTTATTACGTATAAAGCTACATGAAAAAATTTCTCTTGTACTCTTCATAAAAAAATTCATATTTTATTGCTAGTTTCAATGGCAATATCTAATTTTAACTCTTTAATCTCCGGCTTTTTTATGAAAATAACCAAATCAGAATTGACAAATTGCAAAGATAATAATAATATATTAAAAATTATTAGAAAAAAAAAATTTTTTTTTTTCTTCTAGCGATTAAAAGCATGGGAACAACGTGAACGAAAAAAACAAAATGATTATGAACTTGAAAAACATCGAGAATTAGCTCGATTACATGATGAAGAAAAAGAAGGAAAACGTTTATTAGCATTTCTTGAAGATTATAATGATGAAAATGATGATCCTAAATATTACAAGTAAGATTATTTCTATAATATAATTATTAAATAATATATTTTCTAATGTAGAGGTACATCATTAGCTCGTCGTTTAAAAGATCGTGAGCATGAAATTGAAATTGATAATCGTGATCGACGTTATGAAAAAGATGAAATTGAAGAATTACGTCAAAAATTACGTCAAGAAAATATTGATAATATTGAATTAGAAATAAAACGACGTTTAGAAAAAGAAGAAGAATTAATACGTAAACGTTTAGTTGATCTTACACGAACAACAAGTGATGAATCCGATGAAGAATCAGATAATGATGAAGAAACAATAATTAATCGAAAAGATAATATTAACACGTCATTGGAATTAATTAATACTAGTAAGATAAAGAAGTTTGTTTTTTTTTAAATATAAAATTGAATAAAAATATTATTTTTCTTTTAAGATATTGAAAATATAAATCAACGATCAAAAAATTCTCCAGAAATTGGTTTGCAAAAATATTCTAATTAATTTTTTTCATAATAATATTGATTTTTTTTCTTCTATTTTTAGAAATTAAAAATAGTCCTCGTCAAACATCTGCACTTGGTGGTGCACCAATTACAGGTACAAAATTACCATCAAAACGAAAATTAGCTGTTAATGAAGTAAATTATAATCTCTATGTAAAAATTTTATTTTTCATTTGTTGTTTTTAATTTAGGCTTTTCGTGATGATCAAGATGATGAAAATACCAATGGACTTCAGAAAAAATCAAAATTAACTGCAATACCAGATCAACAAAATACTGGTATTTCTCAAAATTCTCCACATATTAAAGATGAACAAATTAATCGAACAATATCAACAGTAAAATCAGCACCTATAACTCCAACAACAAATGCTAATTCTGCACAAGTACAAGAAGAAAAACGTCAAGCTGTACGTAAATTAATTGAAAATATACCAACTAAAAAAGAAGATTTATTTGTCTATCCACTTGATTGGTCATTACTTGATTCTGTATGTAATTTTTTTATTTTTATTTTTCTTTCTAAATTTAATTTTCTTTTGTTTTTTTTTTAAACTAAAGAATTTAATGGAAAAACGTATTAAACCATGGGTAACAAAAAAAATTGTTGAATATATTGGTGAAGAAGAACCAACATTAACAGAATTTATTTGTTCATCAATAATGTCAAAAAAAAGTGCAGAAACTATCTTATCTGATATACGTGTTGTACTTGATGATGAAGCTGAAGTATTTGTTGTTAAAATGTGGCGATTAATTGTCTATGAAATTGAAGCTAAACGACATGGTTTAAGCAAATGATTTCTTTCTCTCTCTTTTTTTTCTTTTCTTTTTTCTCCGATGGTTTTTCTTTTGTTCTCAGTGTGTTTGTGTGTGTATTCTTACATTTGTTTCTCTTCTTCATTAAAAAAAAAACACGAAAAATCAACGCTGAAAGATAATAGATGAATTAAAATGCGTTGCTGTTATGTATAAAACAAATATCAAGTTTATTTAAATTAAACAAGAAGATGTATTGGATAATAAACTTGTCTCATTTTTAATATGAAGAAAAAAAAAATTATTATGATGTGTGTATGTATTTGTCAGTTTCCTTGCGCGTCCTTTTTTTTTCTTGATCTTTTTTGTGTGTCTCTTCTTCTTGTTTTGTCTGTGATTTTCTTAACACATACAACAAAAAAAGAAGAAAAAAAAAAGATGAATATTGTACACATATATATTTTGAATTTTCATAATGATTGTATTACCAGTAATAAGCAATATCAACTATTTAAGAAAATTGTATGTATATGTAATTTAATTATTATTAGTTAGTGATGTAGTTAGAAGTGAAAGCAATTATATAAATCATTTTGAGGATGATAGGTGAAGATGATGATGATGATTTAAGGAATCTATTGATCAATTACATTACAATCATTTTTTTATATTATTATTAGGTGACTATAGGTAATCTTGCTTGTTTAATAGTTCCATTGATCAGATTAACAGTTTTTTTATGTATGATCTTTGATTGATTTCGTGTTAATAACTGCCTAAATTGAGTTTCGATGTACCTAGTTTAATTTAAAGATAATAGTAGTTTGAGAGTAACCTTTTTATGTATTTGAACAAATGAATTGTGTCAATGTTAATAAGTGAGTATCTTGCTACTGTGTATTCACTGGAGTCTCTATGATTAGTGTTTTTCTCTGCAGAATAGTGATCATCCAATAACATATGCTCGAGAATATCCTACTTCATCGTTAATAATTTGAGACCACTATCGCATGAATGTCATAAACTAGTAGAAGTATCCGGCGTTGCTCGGGAACGTTCGATCTTAATATATGTAAGCAAAACTCCTAGTGTGCTGGAGAACACGTAAGAAAATCTAATCAGTACGGAGTGGACATGCATAAAATCCCTTTTTTTGTCCTAATTCTGGCTTTGACCGTTAGACATATTTTAAGTTTCGACGTCGGCTGCTCTCGCTCTTAGTGGATATGAAATATCGACAGTTAAAATTGATTAGAAGTGAAGGATTTCTCGTCCTTATATGTCTAAATGAAGAAGAGCTTAATGAAACTTTTGAGTTCTATTGATTTTTTCATTTTAATCAAGTTTTTACAAGAGTATATATTTATCTCGATTAGTTCCGATTTTGACAGATATTCCTTGAGCTTAGTCATATTTTCAGTTTCGGAGCTGTTTAGTTGTGTTTCTAGCGTGCAGCTCACATATACAATTGATTCGTCGACAGCGTCGCAAGAAAAATCTGATTTGATCGAAACTAAGCACCATGACACATCTAATTTATCTAGAACGTCGCGTTCATAGTACCCATTGATCAGAAGAATTACGACGATATATCGCACTTTGTTCTACTGGAATTATACTCAATTCTATTTGGTTGCAAAGAAATATTGATAACGAATACATTTGGAGCCTCATAGACTATTCATTCAAGATCTTCACCTCACATGACCCTCAGAAAACTAATTTTTCCAAAACTCAATTTGTATGTGACATGTGTCACATAGTAGAGCTACGGGTACTGCTAGAGGTTCTCGAGCCCAGCAGACTTCCGACTCTTAATGTCTTTCCTCTGATCATCTAGCGATATTTGTTTCCCTAAAAGCTCAGTTTCTATTGGTTCCAAACTAATCAATTTAATTTGGAGGCAAATGAACCTCAAATTTGAACTCAGCATCCTTGGAAATCCTAGGCGCATGTTTTATGCATGGTCACAATGCGCTACTCGGTAGTTATCTGATACTACCGAATGCTGCAATCTTATTGGTCAGATACATGGGTGGGCCTGTTGTAGGCGGAGGACCGATGCTTTTTGTGTACTCAAAAAGTGAGTACACTCTAGAATCGGTCAGTGTGTCCGTCCGGCCGTCCGTTTACACGATAACCCTTCACAATTACATTCGATTGAGCTGAAATTTTGTGCATAGAATTGTCTCATCAATATATCGGTCGAGTTCGAAGATGAGAAAGATCCGACAAGAAATGGCTAAGTTATCGAAAAAATTGTCATTATTCACCAGACCATCCCTGAGGGAGGGTACAGCGATTTTTCAAAAAAAAAATTTTTTCTCAGAAATATTTTTAATATATATGAATCGACTCAGTTTTTAACGCTGATTCCGAATATGATATTAGTTTTGAATGAAATCATAGTTTTTCAAGTGTAATTTGCCTAATCAAGGTCCCAGAATGCACAAAAACTCTATCCACAAACGAAATTGCCTAGATATCTCTCAGATGAGCAATTATTTTGGGGTTTCCCAAATGCCTGGTTTTGTAGCTAGTCGAAAGGACTATCGAAAGGTAAAAACCCGAATCGATAGCTCTCAATATTGGTGATTTATTATGAAAATATCGATGCTTGTATCTATCATATATCTCTTATAAATTCATGAGGTTGCTCTAGATCGTAAACCTGTTAGACACAAACACAAATTCATTTGAAAATAACTCTTCTTACCAAGTTTGCCAAGCTGGACACGAATCTAAACTCAAATTTCTGTGATTTTTAAAGAGATTATATCACTCTGAGAATAGAATCAGTGATCACCGGATATGGGTGCATACTGTGTGACTCATGCTAGATTAGTACGCCTGTATTTTCTTGCAATTTAGTGACAAGGGCTGTATTGTGATGAGATTTATGTCTTACAGAAACGAAGAAATACAGGGTCTAGTGCATTACGTGAGAAAATTCTAAATAACCCCTCTCGAAATATGCTATATCGCTGAATTTACGCAGTTTTTGGCTTATAATACTTTTTTATCCCATAACTTACTCCCTGAGTGTAATGAATTTATAGATTAAACTATTTTCTATCCAATTGAGACCTTCTTTAGCTCAAAGGGCCAAATCGTTCATGAGACAAAGTTATTTTCTATTAATTTTTCGTAAGCTGGAGGGAGTGTGTGCCCACTGGCCCCCTTATTTACGCCCTTGGATGGAGCAGTAACCAATAAAAATGAAGTTGTGAGAAAAATGGTTTTTTATAAAGACAATTTGCCATGATAATTTTGGCGTTCAAACATTCCATAATGACTCATCTGATTCATACACTTTTTGCAGTACACATAACTTTCGGATAAAATCCGAAGTTTTCGCATTTATTTATCAATGACAGAGCCATGTTGAAGCTTTATGCCTATAAAGGTACGCCTACAGAGATTCTTTGCCAAGTATATTGTTTTTTTTCCTATCTGTGAAAATGTAAATTTCTTTTGTTACGATCACTAGTCATACTTAATAAATGGTCTCTCTAGACATGCCTTTATGAACACAAAACTTGAACATGCTTCTATCATTGAAAAATAAACGAGCTCGTTTGCTCGAGCCGCAATAAAGATATTTAAATTTTTTGTCGTCCTGTTATTTATGGACCATTTGGTATATGCATCTTTTAATCTTCTTTTGAATTAAAGTTCATCTACATTATTTCAGTTTAGGATTAAAAATCTCTTTTGTTTTTAGAACTTGCTTGATTACACTCAAAAAAATGTTTATGTTTGACAATTGCTTGGTCATTTTGACATTCTAAATGTTTCTTTTCTAGATAATTTTATGTGCTTAATTTTGTGTTATCTAAAATGAAAATAAAATAAATATTCCTAAGACAAAAGCAAACTAAAGAGGTACACTATAAATCATATGTTATGAACTATTTAACTCTTCAGATAAGACATGTATTTACATGAAAACTTTTTATTTCTGACTATTTATCAATGTCAAAGACGGTAAAGTCGATCGAACTAAAAACTTTACCATTGATAGAGCACTACAAATAGCGAGATGTGTGTTCGAAGAAAGGATTTTTTTAGGAGATCTTTATATGATTTTTTTTGAGAAGCTTTAGTTTTTCATGCGATCTTACTTTGTCGCTGTATAGCAGAGTCCGACTCGGGTCGGGCCAAACCTCGGGCCGGGTCGGGTCAGAAAAAATATTTTCATCTCGGGCCGGGTCGGGTCGGGTGGGGTCAACTCGAGTTTTACTAAAGTCGGGTCGGGTCATGAAAAAAAATTCGACATAATATTGTTATAGTAATGATTCAATATTACGAAATATAAAGAATACAAATAGTGCAGAACATATCCTTTAATTTCAAGGTGAAGTAATAGAAAGGAAAGAAATCGATTAAGAGATTATATTCTCAGAGAAAAAGGAAGAACAACAATCAGTGCGTGTGAATGTGTATGTGTATGTTACTGAAAAGAGAATCACGAAAAAAAGATGAATTAACACAATATCTTAGATTCGATCATCGTGAAAATGATACAAATGATATACTCGGTTTTTGGAAGTCATTGCCCGATTCTTTACCAAATTTAGCAAAAGTTGCATCACAAATTCTGATTGTATCTGGTACATCGGCAAGTGTTGAACGCTCGTTCAGCACTGCTGGACAAGTCATTTCCGAACGTCAATCAAACATTTCACGAGACGTAGTAAATGACATTATTTTTTTACGATCCGCAAAAAAGATGAAATAAAAGAAATGAATAAAAGACAAGAATAAGAGAAAAGAGAAAAAAACTTTCAGAAACATATTTATATAGCATCGGAATCAATTAGATCATAAAAATGTATTTGGATTCGGCTTCGGGTCGGGTCGGGTCGGGTCAACAAAAAACTGACCCATGTCGAACTCTGCTGTATAGCCCTATTAAATTTTATTCGATAGCCTGAAAATTTTTTTGAAGATGTGGATGACTATATCTCAGAAGTAATTTTGAGTTTTTTCGAAAATCTCACTTTCTTCTTTTTTTTTTAAAGAAATATCTAAAGTTTTTTTTCTAAAACCGATGTTCTAGCTCTTGTGAACCCTGAAAATCTGGACAGAGAAGTCAAAAGTTCATTTTTTTTCGGTTTTATGAATTATCTATTATGGAAATTTTGTTTTATTTTCTATGAGAATGTAAAACTTTGACAATTTTTGGCATAGCTACTTTTCGTAAAAATTAAATAAAAAATTAAAGACAGATGAGATTAAGTTCGTTTGCGCAGTTCAACAGGCTAATATCAGCATATCTTTAAGAAACATAAAAAAAAGACTCTTCCATTTTTTACTAGAAAAATGGGCGAGATAGTGCTCTCAAAATTGTAGAATACAGTAAATAGTGCGATCAAAGAGAATTAACATTATTCTATTGACAAGATTTTAACATCATGTCTTCAAATCTATAAGAATAATACAGTGACGGTCATGTTCAATAGCAAGAACTATATATTATAACTGAATTTGTATATTGATATTATTATTTCTTTAAATTTCATTACTTATTCAAGTTACTAAATTTACTTGCTACATTACATCTGTATTCATATATTGTTTTTACTAGAAGATTCTTTCAGTTTATACCAGACGTATTATGTCGTCTAAATAGTTGAACTACACTTCTTGACAAGATTACTTGTTCATAAATATTATTTGTATCATGAAATACTATGAAAATATACAGCCGACACGATTTTTACATCATAAAGATTCAGAATTTGTCCTCTTAATATCAAGAAATGTATTTATTCATATAAATCTAATTATAATTCTTACTCTTCAATGTCAAGTATCATATCAATAGAATAGACATTGTCAGTAGTAGTTATTTTTGAACCTATATCGATTTGTATTAGAAATATAACACATTTCTTTTCAATTGAACAGTTTTGATTACTTTTGTGAGACTAATTGTCTCCTTATTTATAAGAATATGACCTATTACTAGATAAAATCCAAATTAATATAATATGTCATTGATTGATTTAATTGTACTATTTTGAATAATCATATTACTAATATTGACTGTAAAACTTGTGATTTGTCCCAAATGATTTGACTTAACATGAATCGATCGAAGCTTTAACAGTCTATTTAGTATAAATTTATAACTATGAGCATAATTTCTGTTTTTCAGCAAATTTTTATCTTACCATCTTTAGCTTTAAAATATCTAACTGCGATACCATTATTTTCGTCCTATTTCTTTTTACAGTATAGAAGTTACCATTGATAGTACCAGGTTTCGAAATGCTTACAGAAATCTATCCTAAATTTTTATCATCTTTTTCGAATGTAGAGTTTCTTATAATATAATATTCATCAATGTTCTTATATTGTCCTGTAAAATCTTTATAGTTATGTTATACACTAAATTTGAATTTCAGTATATGTATTGAATTGTTCGAATTTAACATTTTTTAAGTAGAATGTTCGTGAATAACGGTAAAATTAAGATGTTGATCTAATCTATTCATTGTTTATAATCTTTTGTTTTTACTGATAAATCCCTTCACGTTGTTGATTAGTAATATTTTTTGTTGTATCTGAAAATCTGATTAAATTTTATTTAATTTCATCTATTTCTTGAATGTTTCTTTTAGATTCTATTACTGCATCTTTTATAGACAAAAATGTACGATCGTTATGCTTAAAAATTCAAAGAATCTCGACATACAAGAATTTCACATTGACTACACTAATATTTAAATTTTTCATTTGAATGATCCATAGAAAACGATTACATTTTATCTGTTGACAGAACAATAGTATGAGATTGTAATACTTTTATTGAATGTATTGATTTTAAATACGATTCACAGCTTATTTATCGTTACAATTATCACAAGGATGTGATACTTTTATACTAGTTAATATATATGTATTCATATCTTTAACTGTTCGATTTACTGGCAATTTATTGATATCATACTGATCTATGATTGTATTTATCATGCAAATGACAGTCAAATTTGTCATCAGTAACTATCTGTTCGATATATTTTAAGTATAATCTATGTGAACAAGGAAGAAGACGCTATTGTTTGAGACAATACTTCTTAACAAATCGACAACAAAAGGAAGATTAATATACTTTTTCTTGTTTTTGCAACACACTCCACTATACGATAAGACAAGACAAAAAATCAAAGATAAATAATTATAGTGTAAATAGTTACACTTTTGCAAGTAAATAAAAAACTGGAAATCTTTACAGATATTGAAATAAATATAAGTTGGACAAAATTATTACATGTTTTTCTGAATCAATGAATGTTAATAATCATTTTATAAGAAAAATCAATACAAATGAAACAATATACATGATTGATGAAGATAAATAAGTCATTACTGTACCGCTTGAAATGAAAAAAATTGCATTGTTTATCATTGGAAATTGTAAGTTTTAATTTGAATGTGAATATTTTTTTTTAATATGAATAAGCTCCGTTTGATAATAATAATTTTGTTCATAGAAGAACTTTATTTCGAATTTCAAATTAAATATCTACTTTCATAATGAAATAGAATATTGCACTTATTCTTGGTGACGATTGATTCTAATAATGTGGCTTTTTTTGAGACTACTGTTCTTCTTGTGTTACCCTAAATATCACAGTACCGATCATAAGACAGAGTTATGTATCCTATATCATCTTTAACTTGAATTGCTCATATATCAACTATACAAGAACGGTGTAGTTCAACATTATTATATAATATAGCACTAAATGATCAGATTGGAATCTTCATATGAATTAGAAATACAATTGACATCATTAAAAACATTTCGATAATCGATTACGCATATATTAGTTTTTATTATATCGATTATCTTTTATTATTTTCTCATGAAAAAATATAATATTATTCACTCTCATCAGTTTTCTTTGTGTAGGAGTATATAATCATCTAATAAATTCAATAGAAATTAAATTTCAAATCCAATTTTATATAGAAAAAATACATTTCATAATGATAGAAATTTCTTTGTAATCTCATATGACATAAGTTAGAACAAGTGGCTATTCGATTTTTATTTATACATGTAAATAACGCATAATATTGGATAATATATATATCAGTAAAACAGAACGACTATTATGTGTAACCGTATCACATTCGAAATGTAATAATATACGGACTTTTTCTATAAATACTAGCAGATATATATATATAGATTCTTTATTATAAGTATCGTATATCATTATCTAATTAAAAAGATAATATGTTATTTAAAAAATCAAACAAGATTTCTTATCAAGATATGTAATACATACTTTCAAAAATATAAGTTAAATATAATTATTCCATTTGATATTCCAGATTTAGATTAAAAACATAGAACTGATCATAAAAAAAATATAACGGTAATAACTTTATTATATGTTCTTCTGTAGATCAATAAATGAATAATATAAAAATTTATACATCGAAATATTTGATGATAAACTCTGAGACAATTTTTAACTTCTTTTATTATTAGATTAATTGTATTCTATTTTATTTTCCTACTAAAAATATATCGTATTCTATTCAGATGATAAAATCATATAGGAATGAGTAAATAACATTATAGAATACAGAGGCTAAAGCACTTGATATTTGATTTTTATCATAATTATTTTAATAATATGACACCTGACATTCATTTCAATTCGCGTTTTTTTTTATCGAGTTGATTCATCGTCATAATCATAAAACTGAGAATATATAAAATGATTTGTTTGTTAACAGTTTGATTCAATTCAAACAGTTCTATATAGAATAAAATCGATTCATTTTTTTTCTAATACTAACAAATAAAAACAATGAATAGTAACAATAATAAGACTTCATTTACTGATGGTCATGCTTATTATAAAATTACAAAAACTATAACAAATGCTGATGGAACAACACATACAGAAACAGTTGAACGAATGGATGATGATGTAGTTAACGTAAGTTTATTTAATAATCATAATAATTGTTTTTAATTTTGTATTTAAATAAAAGCGTATGAGAGATTTACGTTTACGACATGATAATACATTTGATACAAATCGTTTTGGTTTTCGTTCATTAACAAACCCAACAAATATTTCTCAATCATCAACAGCTACTAAACAACCAACTGTTGTAGTTCAAGATAGTAATGAATTTATTCAAGAAGCATTACAAGTACATAATGAATTACGACGAAAACATGGTGTTGAACCATTACGATTAAATAATGATTTATCAAAATTAGCTCAACAATGGGGTAAAATAATAAATAAAAAATTTTATTTTTAATTAATTCTTTATTATTATATTTGTTTTTTATTTTAGCTAATAATTTAGCTTCAACTGGAACACTTGTACATAGTAAAACAAAATATAAAAATGTACATGTTGGTGAAAATCTTCGTTCTCAATCATGGCCAATAACAGGTTAATACTTTCTTTTTTTTTAATTTCATTTTGAAATTTTTTTTCAAATTTAGGTAAAGAAATGACTGAATCATGGTATGATGAATGTAAAAAATATGATTATCATAATCGTCAATATCAATCAGGAACTGGTCATTTTACTCAAATTGTATGGAAAAATTCTCAAGAAGTTGGATTTGCACAAGCAAAAGGTACATCAATGAATATTGCTGTAGCTATGTATTATCCAGCAGGAAATTTTCTTGGTGAATATCATACAAATGTTTTTCCTCCACAATAAATTTTCTTTTTGGTGGTTAAAACAAAATTTTATATATTTCTATTGCAATCAATGTAAAACAAAAAAAAAAAAACAAATCAACAAAAATAAAATAACGATATAATTATATGCATCTTTTTTTCTTTCCTTTTAATTATCGTTTAATAAGAAAATAAATAACAAGAAAAATAAATAGTGCAAAAAGAAATAGATATATATAGATTTTCCAACCACCTGATCGAGCTAATAAAACAACACGTCGACGTGCTTGTGCAACTAAACTATCTGTATGATCCATTTGATCATGAACTTCCTAAAATGAAAATATATTCACATAGTTAAATATTAATGTTAAAATAAAATTATCAATTTATACCTTTAAATATTTATTTTGAAATCTTGTTTCTTCACCAATTTGTACAGCAAAATGTTTCAATTGATTTACTTTTGAATTAAGCATTTCTGTTCGTGCTTCATTTTGTTCTTCAATATATGAATAATTCGCACGTCTGGAATGCATATTTGATTGTTGTCCATCGGTCATTCTTTTTTTTTTTTTTATAAATTACACAACTAAAATATTCAATAAAATATTTTTAAATATATATATATATTTTATTTAATTTAAAAATGAGAAATATAATCACTCATAAGACTACTTATAAATGAGGTCAAAGCAAAAAAAGAAATTCCTGTACAAGAATAGCACACAAATATCATCACAAACCAAACAAATAAGAATTATTTTTTTTCAAACCAGGAATGTCATTAATATTACTGTTCAGAAAAATAACAATATAGAAGGCAAGGACGGACAATTCCAATGATTACAAACAAAATAAAATAAAACAAAACAAATATATAATATGATTATTTTCCACTATGACCACCAAAAAATTTTCGTTCTTTTAATTTTGTTAAACTTGATGAACGTAATCGATTTCCACTATGTCCTCCTGATCGATGTAATGATGATGATGATGTTTGATCAAGAAGTTTATCACGTATTCGATTAAGTTCAGCATGTTTAAGTTCTTTTATTTTTGTTTTTAATTGATCACGATCTTTACCAGATTTTATACCCATTGCCTATTAATAAAAAAATAAATAAAATTTTGTTTAATATAAATATAAAAAAACCAAATCTTTACCTTCATTTTTGCACTATCAAGTACTAATAATTTTCCACCATCAATATTACGATTGAGAAATAAAGGAATTAATGATGTCATTCCTTGAGCTGTTAACCATTGAATACATTGATCTGGTGTCCAATCTTTTATTTGAACATCCTTTTTATATTTTTAAACATATATAGAAAAATTAATATTAAATATTAATTTACCTGATTAATTGAACGTTCATCATTATCTAGAAAAAGGATATGATTATAAAAATAATTTATTTACATATGAAAAATCTTTATACTTGTTTGTTCTAATGATGGAACTTTTGAAACACTTGATTTTGTACTAAGAAAACAAAACAAAAAACATATTTAAATTATTAATAAATTTTCTTATTATTTATTATAATTATTATTACTTAATAGTATCAAATTCATTTGAATCTTCACCAAGTGATGGAGTTGAAAAATGTTTCGATGATGAATTTTTTGAATATGTTTTATTTATTAATGAATTTTGATCAATTTCAGTATCAGATTGATCAAATGATTTATTATTAATAGATGCTAAAAAAACAAAAAAATAAATATTCATTTTTTTTATTAATATATATAAATGAATACTTGAATGAATTTGCCAAAATCCTTGATTTTGTTGTGAATGTGTTGGTGTTGTAATAGAACTTCGATCAAATGGAGAAATTAATTGTTGACCAGAATTTGTACGTGATAGATTTAATGTACGTTCAGATATAAAAGTTGGATGTGATATAATAGATTCAGGAGTTTCTGATGATGAATAATTTTCAAGTTTTGGTACTGATGTAGCAATAGCTTTTTCAAGTTCTTCAATCTAATGAAAATTTAAATGTAGAATGAATAACCAATTTTTGTCAATGATTTATCCAGCTTTTAGAAAAACTTTTTTTGTTCAAAATGAATAGAGAAAGTTGAATTTTAGTATTTCTGTTCTAAGACTTACTTAACCTTATATGTATCATTATATGACTCATTACTAGTTAACCAATCATACAATTTATATTTGACTAGTTGTATATTTTTATCAATGTTGGTTTACCTTTAATAGCTTATAAACATGTGACGTGGCGTTATTATGTTGGCAGTTGAGCTTATGACACGTCAACTGTTAACTTTTAGATTATTATGCAATATTTATTTGTTATTGAAAAGAGTATTAGTTTATTAGAGATAACGTGTTGACGTCAACAGTTAATACGTGACAGATGAATCAGACATGAAATCAAATTTTCCGAATAATATTTTTTATATAATGTATAGAAAATTTTATGTATTTTCTTGATAGATTTAATCTTAATACTATAAATTATTATATAGGTTATACGAAATTGTAATCACAAACCTTTTTCATTAATTCATTAATACGTTTTTCTTTTTGTTCATTTATTTCAACTTGTTGTTGATATAATTCTCGTAATTCGGCTTCTCTACAAAACAAACAAAAAAAAAAAAAACATGAAAATTATTTTAAATATCAATAAAAATAAAAGAAAAAAAGTCTATATTTTTCTTCCACATGTGCATAAGTGAACAAAAAAAGCAGAATTTTTTATTTTTTACCAACACCCAAATACGTACATAGATATAATTTTTGTTTCTTTTAAATTAAGAAGAAAAATAATCACTTTTAATTGAATGAAATAAAAAAAAAAAAAACGAAAGAAAATCTTTTTTTTTTACATACCGATCTTGTAATTCTTTAATTAAATTTTTTGCTTGAATATATTTTTCTTCAATTTGTTTATAATCATTTTGTGTTTGTTGATAAAGTTGCTAAATAAAAAAAAAAAGAAGCTCATATTCAGTAAATCATAATAAATAGTAGAATTACTTGATATTGTTCTTTTTCTTTATCAGTAGTTTCTAATGTTTTTTCTAATGATTCATAACATTTTTTAAGTATTTCAATTTCAAATTCATTTGGCATTTTCTTTAAAAAATAACAAAATAAACAAAAAAAAAAGGATTATTTCATTTATCTACTTCATCATTATCATCATCATCATTATCATTAAAACTTTGTTCATAATATGCATCATGATATTGTTGAAAATTTTTAGACATATCTTCACGTTCTTGATCTAATTGTAATGATTGTTGAATAAGACTAAGTATTTCAGATTTTTCAAGATCTTTTTCTCGTCCAATAATAAATCTAAAATTTTTTTTTTTTATTTATTTTTAAATAATTTTTAAAAAATATAACTTTTAATCATACTTTACTAGACCAGATGTATTTTTTAAAACATTAGTAGCATATGAATGTGTTACACCAACAAGTGATTGATCATTTACTTCAATAATTTGATCACCAATTTGAATTCTAATTAAAAAAATTGTTAAAATAATTTCTATATTATATAAAAAAAAGTTAGTTGTTTCATGAAAAAGTACTCAAAAGTTATTAATTAATTTTACACGGGTGCTTATTGATTCTGTCTATCACAGTTTGTAGAGAAGAGAATTGAAATATTTGTTCGTATACACTTCAATACTTCTCTTAGATCGTATTTCATCAAACAAAAGAATTTTTAAATTAAAATTAAATACAACATACCTTCCATCTTTAGCAATTACACCTTGAGAATTAAGAGATTTTACAAAAATACCTAATTTTTCTAATCCACTATCAGCACCAACACCCATTCCCAATACACTAAAATACATTATATTTAATAAATAAGATTAATCATAAATTCAATACCTTATACCAAGACCATCAGGACCTTGAAAAAAAAAACATTGATTATTATTAAAATAAATAATTCTATATAAATATACCTTTATTTATTTCAATATTAAAAACATCCATTTTTTCAATTCGTTTTTCTAATTCATATTCAGCTGATGCTGAAAATGGATCAATATCAGCATTTCGTCTATCATATTCACTTGATGAATATGTTGAATAAACCTAAAGAATTTATTAATAATATATATTTTTTCTTTGAAAATAAAATTTTATTTTTCTTACTCGTATTGGTGCATTACTAAATCGAACTCGTCTAGTACTATTTACTATATCATAATTATCATCAATAAGTTCTGGTATACCAGGTTTTTCGTAAAAAAGTGGTGATAATGTTCCATATGATTCTAAATATTGTAAAATATAATTATAGAAGTTTTTAAAAGAGAAAATTTAATATTTTTTTTTTGTTCTTATTAACTATGTTTAGGTAGATTTCACCTGATGGATGCTACTTGAAAATCTAACACCTATTTCTTATAAGATTATCATCAAAATTATTTGAGAAATGTGTACGATATGTTAATAACTGAATACAAATAATATTTTATATCTTCAAAATGATAAAAAATGTTTAGATTCAAATTAAAAGATTTTAAATTTTTGTAGACTTTAATAATCGAACATAATATCATATTTTAGTTTCGTGATTTTTCTCTACATAATTTTGTCACAAACAAAAATTATTAATCATGTTTTATGATAAGAAGAAAAATTATAATAATTATGACGGCTGGCATTTTGTTTCTTTACTATTCATGTACGATAATTTATCATAACAATAGAAAATGACAGCTGCACATATGTGTTAGTTATGTTACAGAGATAAACTACTTTGATGTCAGAGATGCTTTTACAAGAATATATAAAGAGATTTTAATTAGATAAAATATTTATTTACCATTAAATATTGAATTTTCATTTGATTTTGATTGTTTTTGATCATTATCATCTTGGAAAACTAATTTTGGTAATGTATGTTCAATTTTTGTTGGTTTAATAAATATTGTATTAAGATGATCCATACGTTTAACAACATTAAATGGTAATAGTGAAGGTATAATACGAGTTGTATTTTGTTCATTAGATAAATTTGATAAATGATTTATTGTATCATTTTCATCACGTTGTTGTTTTTTTAATTGTTCAATAGCATCAGCAGGAAAATCATAATGTTGTTCAGAATTTGAAAATCTTCGATTAATTATTGTATACGAAGTATTTTCATTCCCATTTGATAATGAAGTAAATGTTTGATTTGATGACGAATCAATAAATTCTATAGGAATATTATACATATGTTCATGTTGATTATTATTCATTGAATTTGTTGTTGTTGTTCTTAATGTTGAATTTAAATTATTTGATGATAATGAATGTTCTGTAAATACATTACGTAATCGAGCAACATGACCATGATATTTATTATTTGTCTGAGAATTTTCTGTTGAAGGATTAATTATAAGATTTGATGCAGATTCCGTTTGAGTAAAAAGAGATGGTACTGCCGAATGAATAAGAATATCTGCCATTTATTGTCTTTGTCTTAATTGTTTGTTTGGGCGTAGAGTTTTGTTGTCTGTGGTAATATATATCTTTTCTGTTTTACTGATAACAGTTACATATGCGAATACAAAATAGGATGCGTATTCTATTATTTGTTTTGAAAGAAATCATCATGGTAATTATTAGAAATAGATGAATATAAACAAAACAATAATTTAGGTAAAAGATATTTTTTGATTAACCATATAAAAAGAGGTATAATTCGTTTTTTTTTTATTGATAAAGCAATACCATCAATAAATAATCGAACTAAGCATCAGCTAGGTTAAATCAACAATAAATAACGATCCTTAGAAGTACAATCAATTATTAGATTCTTCGACAATAATATGCTAAAAGCATTATACGAAGAAAAAAAAGAAAAGTAAACATAATCATTTATTAGTTGAATACAAACGCCAACCGAAAATTTTCTCTTTTTAATGATAGACTTTAACGACCTCTACATGGCCTAGTTCAGTTTTTTTTCTTTAGCATTTATAAAAGAATTCATGAAAATTTTATTATCTTCTATGCTTATCTTTTCATAACAATTCTATTTATAATTTCTATTTATAACACGCACCTTTGACATAGTTTTATATTTAATTATTTATGTAGCAGATTGAATAAGCTAAATAATTCATATTTTAAACCAACTTTCTTTTTTTTATTAACAAGTTCATGATTTTTCTTGAAGGCCAAAAGTACTACTTTTGGCCTTTTATTATTATTAATATATTCTGTCTGTTTTTTATTCTTTGATTTTCTCGTCTTTTTTCAGTAGTACAATCATCTGTTCTAATGAATAACTTATTGAGTAGAATTTTTAGAACAAAAAAAAAATCACGCAACTTTATTGCGACAATGTTGATATTATATTATAAAAAAAAATTATCATTTTCATTGCCACTTAAAGATGCAAATAACTAAATGACGAACCATAAAAAAAGTATCCATAGTTATTTTTAGCAACAGTTCTGTTTTTTTCCTTTTCCCCTCGACTTAATATTTGTCTATGTCACGATAGCATACTAGGGAGTTATTGAAGCTTGAGTTAGATCTCTTTATGTTGTTCTACATTCTATGTCTATTATATTAATCGTGACAATATGACATTATTATAAAGGTTATTGATTGATGATAAAATTTTGTTGTATTATAAAGAAAAAAAATTTTTTTTGCTTGAAAAAATTTAATATATAGATTTAATTAATTTATTTTGATTTGTAGAACTTGTTATGTGTAAGAAAATCAGTCAAGAACGTTAGGTACTTTCCATGTTGGTTACCTTAATATCAAGGCTGTTTCTTTCATCGTCGATAAAAATAGAAGCAAAAACTAACGCATGTATTAAACGCAAATAGAAAAATATAATATGTCATTTCGAAGAAAGAGACACATTTTATAAAAATAGCTATTAATGTATATGACGAAAAAAATAATAACTAAACAATCATCATCAGATAAAAAGTAAAAATAACAACGACAACAAAAAAAAAAGCAGATGAATTATTATATAAGAGAAATATGTTATGATTAGTTTTATGGTAAAAATCTTTTAATAAGTGATAATAAATAAAAATACATTTCTTTTTTTTTTCCTTCATTGAATTGTTGGGCGTGTTTTTATTCCTTTCTTTTGGCGCAGAATTTTTATATCCTCTTGTGACTTTTACTATTTTTAGTTTTATTTTGTTCTTCTCTTCTCATTTTTTTTTCTCTTTCTATCCATTCCCAAAAAAAAAATAAAAGGTATATATGAATGTTTTACGTTGTTGCTTATTCTTTTTTTCCTCTTTTTTTTTTGATGTTAATAAAAAAAAAACGATATTACCTATAGACAAAATTCGTTCTAATACATCCGACATTATTCACACGCGTTTGAATAATTTTATACGTGTATAAAAAAAATGGCTACTTCTGATTTTTAAGTACAGTTATTGTGAAAATGTTCGATTATGTAGTTGTAACAGCTTGTTTTTTTCTTCTTCTTCTTCTTCTTTTTCGATGTATTTAAATAACATCAAGACTAGGTACTGTAGATGCTTGTAGAAAAGAAAAGAAAGTAGGTTATAAACAAGAGTTTTATTTAATAGAAAGAATATGTCATTATTATCACTTGTTAGATAGATATAAATATCTGTGTATTTTCTACTAATTATGAAAATATGATGACCTTTATTATTATTTTTCTTATATAAATCGTAAATAGTATGTTTTTGTCATGTTCCAAGTTTAGTTTTTCTTCTTTTTTTCTTCCTTTTTTTTTCTTCTCATTACTCTGCTTTTGCTTTTTTTTTTATATATTCGTCTCATATAAAGAAAGAAAAGAAGACACGAAGAAGAAAAGAAAAAATATATATATCTTCGATCCAAACTGACTGACAGACATTATACAAAGAGATAAAGCAAAAACTAAGTGAGAGTAGTATCTGCAACGAAGTATGAAAAAACAAGTGTATCATTTTTTTTTCTTTTTCTTATTTATTTTTATTTTGTTTTAGTAAGTTATTTTTCTTACATAACGATTATTCATGGTTGACCTTTGTCGACCATCATCTTTGCATGGTAATAATACAAAAGACGGAAATTCAAATTTTTTTCCAACAATATTGGTAAGTATTTATTGTCTATGTTAGTAACAAAAAAAGAATTTTTGGATATATTTTATACTTAAAATTTAGAATAATTCTCGTTTAGTTCATATTTATTCTATAAAAAAACTAGGACAAAGAATATGTCCTTAAAATTCTTTCGGAAGTTTTATAATAACAAAATAAATAAAGAAAAAATATATTAATTATTTTTCTTTATTCATTTTTTAGCTTCCCTATTCGCATCTGATTGATTCTGATAGACACGAATCAGTAACAGCAGCATTCATAGTAGCAAACGCTGCTACAGCTGCAGCAAGCTCATCCATGGAACAATTACGTCTTGAAGAAGAAAAATTACGTGTTCAAACGAAAGATAAAAAAGATCAAAGTCAATATTTTTTTTTCTTTTATTATCAAATATTTTTTTATTATATGGTTAATCTAGGTGCTAATGCATCAGCTGAAGTTAAAACTCATTTAAAAACTTTTCTACATCGTAAATTATTAAAACAAGGCAAATTAGGGTAATTTTGAATACTAAACAGAAAAATAAACTTATAATTTATATTCTTTTATAGAAATCAAGATTCAAATGAAATGCTTCGACGTTTTCAATCTGAACCGGAACTTGCTAATCCTCGTCTTGAATCGGGAAATCTTAAAATCAAATCAGATTTACGTCAAAGTATTCTTTATCGTCATAAGCAAATTACTCCGATGTCAGATAAACGTCATCCAATCCGTTCAACAAATTTAGCTCAAAAACAGCAACCTACTGGTAAAATTTCTTTTAAAAAAGATAAAAATATCCATATAAACTATTTTTCTTTAGTTCCAACGATTCCGTTAATACCATTAATATCTCATTCACCTCAAATACCTACACCAGAACAATTATGGATTGGTTTTCCACGTGCACTCTATGGTTGTTATTCAACAGGTAATATATTTACATAAAAAAAAAAAACATTGATTTTTATTTTGTATAAATTTTAATTATAGGTAATCTAGGTGAAAATCATTTAACAACAAGACCACATGAAAATCATCATATAAATATTCTTGGTCCAAAAAATTTTATTGTTGAAGAAGAAAATGAAGCATTATTAGCTAAAGAATTACAAGAAGCAAAAATTCGAAGTGATCACAATAGTCCTAGTTCAATGCATAGTAGTCAACCAGCTTTATTTCATTTTGAAACAAATGATTTTGGTATTAGAAATGCAAATGTAAGAAAATAAAATAGAAAAATTAAAATATTATTTATTTCTATTTTATAGTTAGCACTTGATCGTTTAGCATTACATTCCAGATCATTATCATCTTTATCAGGTATAGCATCACCAATAGAAAAAAAATTACCAAGAAGTCTTTCTGGTACAACACAAATACGTTATACAACTGGTAAAAATTTTATTATTATTACTAGTAGTATTTTTATTTCTCTTTTTTTTTATCTAGGAATTGCTTATGATGATGATACATTAAAACATGAATGTTATTGTAAACGCACTGATATTCATTTAGAAAATCCTCGTCGTTTACTTGTTATATATGATCAATTAAAAAATTCAAATTTACTTGATGATTGCGAAATTATTCGTGGCTATTGTGCAACAATTGATATGTTAACTGATTGTCATGAGTAAGATATAATTTATGAGTCAATCTTAATTATAAACATACAGATGTATGTGTCAATTTTCCCATCTCGTATAAAATGTTCCCTTAAAAGGCGTAGTTTTTCTTTTTACGACAGTGAACTAATCACGTTTATAAGATAACTGAAATTCCGACTGTTTTGATAAGAAAATTATGTTATTAAATAATCAAGTACAAATATTCGATTTAAAATAAGACGTAAAAGTCATGATGATCAAATATTTTATGATATGTAACATACACTTAAAAAAACTACTATATACGTTTTGATGTTATAAATTAATTATAAACAAATTAATTGCAATTATTTTTGCAAAACGACTATCGAACATCATATAATTATTATATGATATTTTCTAAAAATAGATAATATATTAATAGAATATATATAGAAACAGCTGTATATTAAGTTTATACAAACATCTAAGACCGGTTGTTATATATATATATAAATATATATATATATACATATTTATTCTTTTAGTCCTGGTCATGTTTATTTATTTGGTTGTGATCAACGGCAACGTACTCATCAATCCCCAGCTATATTATCTCAACGACTTAATTCTTTAGCACCATTACCATGTGGTGGTTTTGGTATACATGATGATACTGATACAATATGGAATGATGAGTATACAGCACGTGCATGTCGTTTAGCTGTTGGTAATACAATTGAATTAACTAAATATGTTATTGATGGAAAATTAAAAAATGGTTTTGCACTTGTACGTCCACCAGGTCATCATGCAACACAAAAACCATTAGGATTTTGTTATTTTAATACCGTAGCTATAACAGCTAAATATATAAAAAAACATCGAAATCTTGAACGTATCGCTATTGTTGATTGGGATATACATCATGGAAATGGTACACAAGATTTAACATATGATGATCCTAATATTCTTTATATATCATTACATCGTTATGATAATGGAACATATTTTCCTGGAGGTGGACGAATAGATGAAGTTTGTTTTAAATATTTCAAAAAAAAAACACGAAATTGAAATTTTATTATTATATTTTTAGTGTGGTTGTGATGATGGTCTTGGTAAAAATGTGAATATTGCTTTTTCAGGTGAACCACAATCAGTTATGACTGATGTTGAATATTTAGCAGCTTTTCGGTATGAAATAATAATTTATTTAAATAAAAATAAGTCATATAATTTTTGTTTATAGAAGTGTTGTTATGCCAATATTAGAACAATTTCAACCTCAAATAATTCTTGTTTCATGTGGTTTTGATGCATGTATGGGTCATGCTCATCCACTTGGCGGTTATGAATTAACACCAACATGTAAAAACAAATAAATAAATAAAATAAGAAATTATTTATTTAATTTATTTAGGTTTTGCTTATATGACAAAAGAATTAATGAGTCTGGCTAATGGAAAAGTTGTACTCGTTTTAGAAGGCGGTTATGAATTAAATGCATTAGCTGAATGTGGAAAATTATGTATTGAAGCATTACTTAATCGACAAGTATATATATATATTGAAATTTTTTATTTTTTGTAATTTTAATCTTTTATATTTTATTTATTTATTTAGATACCAACATTTAGTGAAGAAACTCTTGAAGCTAAACCAAATCAATATGCAGTACGTAGTTTAAAACAAGTTATTCAAGTTCAACGTATGTATTTTTATTTTTTTTAAGAAAAAAAAAGAAATTACGAAAATTTTTTTTAGGTGAATTTTGGCCATTAATTGAACAATATAAAAATTTGGTTTCTATATCACATGCAAAGGCTATGGAATCGTAAATTTATTATTATTACATCGTTACTGCATATTACGCAAAAATTTTCATCATATTGATGTTACTGATAATGACGATGAACATGTATAAAATAATCTATTTCCTTATTTATATATTTTGTCGATTATCTCATGATATTTTACCGGTGATTGTAGGACTCATTTTCGTCGTCAAAGTTTTGTTTTTCCATATGTGTGCGTATGCGTTTGTGTGTGTGTGTGTGTGTGTGTATATTCATGCTAATTTTCTTTAATAACTGCTAAGCAGTTAATCTTAATTTGCCTTCTAACCATAGCCATAACAAATAACAACTCCCTCTATGTAGCCAGATTTTGTTTTTCTTCCTTTTCTTTGTTGATTGTTGTTTATTTTATTTTCAAGCTGATATATTTTTTTTTCTCTTTTTTTCTTTGTCTTTATTTCAAAATTTCTCAATATCGCTCAATTTGTTTCGTATATTATGTAATTGTGTTTTTCTTTTCGTATGTATACTTGCTTTCACAATTGCAGTTTTATCTCTGAAATATAGATGAATCAAGGAAGATAAATAAAACGTTTTATTTTCTATTTTGAAAAGGTTTTTGACAGATTGATAAATCACATCAATTACTAAATAAGGACACTATTAAATACATATCTATATGCGTATGATTCGTAAATAACTACTAAAATAGATACTAAAAACAAGTATTACTCATCGTAATCATCAGGGTTTACGAAATGATTTATAAAACAACGAGAAAAACAACGTGTTTACCAATTATAGTAACTGTTTACTCCATGGCTCGTTTTTATATAACCTTGTTTTTTTTCTATTGTGACTACTATAGATAATTATCGTACAAGAAATTATAACTATTATAGAAAGTTTGAAAAAATGTTTCTATGTTATTTCATTAGTATTCAATATCGGAATTTTAGTGTCATGATATTAGTTGAATAGTATTGAGGCTGAATTTTGTCAATTTATCTCATATATGCTGTATAGTATCATAACAATTTCGAATTCATGTTATTGTTGAAAAAGAAAAAATGATTTTTGCTTGAACTACTAAATTTCAATGCATCCTTAATAAACCAAGATGTTTTTATGCGGACTTGCGAAAGAATTTTCAAGGTTAAATAGAAAAAAAAAATCATTTTTTTCTATGTACTGTATGTAGACTATACTTATTAGAAACGACGCTTCTTATAAGGACAGATTCAGTTAATTGTGTAATACTGCTAATTACTTAATTAATTCACAAATTACTTAGATAATTTTCGTATTATTCGATGCAGCAGATACTTTTTTACTCGAATATGTAAAAAAGAAATTGTACAATTATAAATAAAGATTACTCTATCAAAAAGCTGTTAAGGTAAATTAAAATGATCAAAATTGCTATTTCAATAGAATTTAAAGCAAAAAGTGAAACTTACAACACTATTAGAATAAGTTAATTCATTTGTATCAATTAGATTTCATGATAATGAGCACATAACAACTTTTATGGACAAACTAAAAATATAAAATAAATATTTTTCTAATTGAGAACAAATTTAAAAAATGATTTGACTGACAAGAGACGATTGTTCATGGGTATAACTAACGGCAAAGAATGTTTTGCAAGATGAAAAATTGATAATCTAAAAAGAAAAGAAATATTTATCATAAGATTTTCGCCTAAATGAAAAACAAATTTGATTAAGTGTCTTTATTTTTAAACGTTTTTCCATTTGTACGTACACTGATTATATAAAAAATTGATCGAGCTTTCTATTGGAATCATTAATATTTAAAAATAGAAACTTGATGAAATATTCTTTTAATTAAAATAAATTAAACTGACATTTAGAATTGTGTTCTAACCAAACCTCGCTAATGGTAAGGCCGATCTAAATAATGAATAATAATAAATTCAATCAAATTCGAGAAATGAATTTTTTTGTATCTTGTAGCAACGAATTACACAAAAAAAAAGCGCAGATAGAGGTTTATTAAAATATAGAATACTTGCAGGGCTGAGGATGGGGGTGTGGATGGGGTGGGCTAGCCCCTCCCACTTTTTACACCGTACCTGTGAAAATTTTGAGTTATCTCTCAAAGCCTATCTGGCAAATTTTAGCAGTCAGCTATTTACGTGATTTTTCTCACAGATAGTCTGAGTTTGAGTGTCAGGGCAATTGTTCGTCCCTCCCACCCCCGAAAATTATTGAGAGCCTTGCATTTTACGCGAGATATATTCGTTATTATAATACAATAAAGTAAAAAGAGTATCAGTATTAAAATACACCTATAGTCAAAAAAAAACTTGCATACCTTTTTCTACACATATTATTTTATACACACACCCTATTCAAGTTGTTTTATATTGTAGTTGATAGTCCACAAAGAGTACAATAAAGTAGTATAATTTGATATCCCGTTTGTTTACCTTTAGAAGAAGTAGAAAACAAAGATCTATTTTGCTTAGACGCATCAAAATTATTTACAACATAAATTTCAACTTCTTCGTATGAAAAATAATAGAGTTTACGTAATTTTTATTTTTAATCTTTCTTCTCATTGTTACAAGTTATGGCTGATTAAAGATTCCTATAAGGTAAACATATAACATATTAGACGAGTACTCAAATATTGATGGCGTATTAATGTTAACGAGTTGTTGATTGATATAACTAAAACTTTTTTTAGTCATTTTTCTCATTGGAGGTACCCTGATTGATAAAGCTTTTCTAAAGCCGTATCGCTCTTTTCATCATGTATAGCTAACAGACAAAAAAAGTAAATGTTTTTCAAGTATATTGATTGGATAAAGATCATGAGAACTGTGTCTCAGTGTATAACAGACAACAAAACTTTATTTGCAAGATGATCTCAGCCAGAAACATTTTTTTATTTTAACATGCACATATTTTAGTTGTTCGTTTAGACTTTTTGACTGGCAGCCATTTATTTAAATCTAGTATTATTGTAATAGAATCGTACAAATATATGAGTGAATTGTGCCGGCAGCGTACGGTTGCATTTCCAACACAAAAACACTCATAACTCAGCTTCTGCTCAACCGATTTGAATAATTTTTTTTTTGAAATGCTCCTTAGGCTCTATCCTACTTACCGTAAAGCTATCAAGGTTTTTGGCTATTGTTGCTATGGAATTTTCAAGCAAGAAACGTCAAAATGAGTGCCTTTTGTGTCCACCCCTTGTTGAAAATCACTCTTACTGTCCTACCATTTTGACTAGATAGACATAATTTATTATAACCATTTTGTAGCTAAGACTTTCCTCTTTCTCATCATATAAATTGATCATAGCTTTGGTTTTGATTTTCTGATCAAATTCTGTAAAGACTAGCCTAACATACACTTTGACCAGTTTATGTTCCGACAGATTAAATTCAGTCTACTGAAGCCAATGTAAAAGCAAATGCCGATTTTTTTCTCACTGTTCAGCAGAGTAAAGAGCGAGAAATCTTTTGATAAAAAAATTTTTTTCGAACCTCCTTATAGATCAAATAAAAAATTAAAAATGAGACGGTATGGGTACTGTACTTCTTCTAAAAGTCCCGACACATTTTGAATTTTGTTTCTTTGATTTCTCTGTAATTGTAAGAGCTAAGACCATGATTTTTTAATCCTTTTCAGGTGACTATATAATAAATCTATGGTGAAAATTTCAGCTCTTAACCACGTACTGTTCGTGAGAAAATAGTATTTTACTCGAAAAGTGTTCTCACAGAATAAATTTTAAAAGCAAATCCAAATTTTCTTTTTCTGTTTGACAGATTAACCCGTTGAGGACGGAATTTTTTTATAATCGCAAAAATATGTTTCAACCTTTTTATTTTATTTTAACTCAAAATGGCTACATAAAAACCTTATGATAATCAAAAAAACAGTTTTTTATCTCTTAAGCAAAATGGCAATTTGCAAGTAAAGCACTCGATGTTGGTTCGAAAATCTGCTACTTTGGTACTACAATAAGTACATCTTCTTCTTTTTGCTGTCACAGGCAAATGCATTTCATTATCAAAACCAAGAACAGTTTTTGGTGATGCTTGTTTAGACTTGTTTTCAGAAGGAGGTCTTCCACGACTTATTCGTTCACTACCGGAGCAGAGAGACTTCGCCAGCGAAACCATCTAGTTTAAGTATGTTAACTTATCTTGAGCTAGCTGATTATAACAAATGAATGAATTAAAAATAGATGCATTTAGAAAATAAATAAACATTCGCAGCCAGCTCCTTTTAGACTTGCGATCGATATTGTAGCACAAGATTCTTTGGCTAAGTCGGTCAACTCCATGTGGAAACTGATTATAATCTTTTACTGCTTTTGGACAGTCAATTGTAATACGTTGACCATTTTCTAAACGACGGGAAATCGGAACAACTTCGTTGTCTTTATGATAATTTGAAGCCAAAAAAACCTGTTTGGTGTCCATCCATATGAAGACAATGCTGTTCAATGCAATCATTGACTTATAATCTCCTCGTTCCATTTTATTTCTCTTGGCAAAATCCGACTGTATACCTGCTCGATCTGGTCTAATAGTTCCACAGGCTTTTATGTTCTATAGCTTTAGCTTTTCTAATAATCTGAGAGAAGTGAAAAAGTTATCGAAATATAGATGTTTCCCTTGGAAATTATGACCAGAGATAAGATCAAAAACAACGCGTTCACCTAAAGGTGTTTCTTTTAGACTGGTTTCCTCTTTTCCTAAATACATTTGATAATTGAATAAATAACCAGCGATTGGATCACATAAACACCAAACTTTATAACCTCCTTTTATTGGTTTAAATGGCAAATATTGCTTGAGGCTTGATCTTCCCTTGAATTTTATCACACTTTCGTCGATTGTACCATAGCGGTCAAAATTATAAATTTTTTGAAAATTCCTCCGTAAAATTTCAGTAAAATTCTTAACTTTGTAAATTTTACTGTAGTCTTCAGATTCTCGTTTTGGTTCTAATGAGTTGTCTGCCAAATGTAAATTATAAAAAATTTGAAGAAAGCGATCTCTTGACATGATCGAAGAAATAAATGTATTATGGAATACCATATCTTTACTTCAATAAAGTTTAATATTTGGCAAGTTATTGATACCCATTAGAATAATCAACCCGAGAAACGATTCAATATCTTTTTTGCTCACATCCTTCCAGTTACTGGTTTTCTTCTGATTGTTACTTCGTTTCTTTCCTTTTCCGTAAATGTTTGTTTGATCAGTAATCAGATTTAAAATTTCTTCAGTAAAAAATGTTCTGAAGACTGAAACTGGAGTTGGCTCTTTGAGAGAGATTGAGGTAAAGCCGCCATTTGCGATATTACTTTCATTCATTGAATTCAGCTCCTCTTC
Source organism: Macrotrachela quadricornifera (assembly GCA_022393335.1). Lineage (NCBI taxonomy): Eukaryota > Metazoa > Rotifera > Eurotatoria > Philodinida > Philodinidae > Macrotrachela > Macrotrachela quadricornifera. Next base: position 288,351 of record JAJEKB010020736.1, read on the forward strand.
GTATACATCCAAATCTTCATCAGAAAGTTCAAGCTCATCTAAGTCATCGACTAGTTCATCATAATCGAAATCGAAGTCACTCTCGCTAGTATCATCACTGGCATATGAATCATAAGACTCGTCGTCGACTTCATTATTTCCATAGAATTCCATTGGATTAGTTTTAATTGTAAAAACGGTATAATGAAATGAAGAGTAAAAGTTCAGAAGAGAAATGATATCCTTTGCAAATTCAAGAACAATGTAAATTTGTCAACGAGAACGGGAATATATATATGGGTGAATTGCAAAATTATTGTACCATTTGAGAAAAAAATCGACGAAAAAAAATTTTCGATTTTAGGGGTTATGAGTCATGTATCTTAGTATACTAGTTGAGTGGAGAATATCTATAAAATTTTCCGACTACTGCTTTTAAATTGGCTGAGTTACAGCAATTTTTATAATATATGAAATGCTTTCAAGTGTGAGGTTTTTTATATACATTAACAGTTCGTCAGTCTACGTACTTACGGAAATATTTTTAAAGGTCTTCTAATAGAACTAGTGAATAAGACAATATAATACATTCTGAATTATGCTTACTTGTCATGTAAATATACTCATAAAATTGAAAATAAGCGAATAATCAACAAGCAATCAATAGATATACATAAGTATTAAGTTTTTCTGTCACTTTAGCAATTTGTGAAGTTTGAACTAGGGTCAATTTAGATGTGTTTTGATAGTCCTTTAAATACGATA
>JAJEKB010020739.1:0-32677 GCA_022393335.1 Macrotrachela quadricornifera
AATGGTCATAAGAATGTGAAAGATTTGAAACGTAAACGTCGTTGTTGATCCGTTGAACAGAAATTAAAGATATTACAGCAGTTGAAATCAAATCAAAACAAACGTGGTACGGCTTCATCAAATGATTGTTCACCTGCCCAGCTTCGAAAATGGTTAGCGAATGAGAATAAATTAGTTGTCATACTCAAATCAAAAAATGGTGAGTTTTCAATCTATCTGATTCATTATACAGAAGTTTCATCATGTATTAATAAGATAGGATAATTGATTATAAAATTCTAATCTGCTTTCTGGTTAATTTCAGGCCAAAAATGGAGTCGAATAGATGGTGGTGGTGCAAGATTGGAGTTCGTTGAATTGGATCGAATGCTGTGCAATTGGTATCGACAACGTCGAACAAAGATCGATTCCGATGCAGATATATCTTCAAATGATATACGTCGTGAAAAAGTGTCCTTCAAGCAACTCGAACGCGAAGGTAAATGAATTAGTAGTCAACTCCAGCACAGAATACCTTCTACTAAATGGTTTGCTCGTTTTTTGAAACGACACAGATTATCATTACAAAGACCAAAATGTAAACAAAAGATTCCTCTATCCGATGCCCATAAATTAGTAATTTCATTTCATCTCTACTTACGTCGTGCAAGTAAATGGGGTGTTAAAAGAGGTCCAATAGGTGCTTTTACACCTCGTGATGTTTGTAATATGGATGAAAGTCCATTAGCTTTGTTTGATGATCAATCAAAAAGAAGTATCAATGATGTTAGTACTCCAAATGATATTAGTGACAACTTAGGTGATAAACGATTTGCTACTCTGATTTTAACCGTTTTTGGAGAAGATAATTCTCGAATTGGACCGGTTTTACTTTTTAAAGGTCAAGGTCGTGTGTCATCCTTCGAAAAGAGTCAACATGCACAAGGTGTTACAGTATACTTTACACCAAAAGGAGTTATAAATGGTATAACAATGAAACGTTACCTGGAATTTTGGCACTCCAGGGTATGAATAAATATGAAATTTCAGGAAAAATCAATTTTTTTCATATACTATAGGTGAAAGATAGTTATCCGAAATTGTTAATTACTGACAGTTGTACGTCTCATCTTGAACCTGATATTATTAATGATATGAAGAAAAAAAGAGTAGTTGTAGCTGCCGTACCTGGTATACGTACAAGTATTGGATGTGGCAATTATTTCGATCTTCAAGAATAATTATGACAATATTGCTGAAGATTATATTGAGAAGCATGGGGCAAGATCCAATATTAAACTCACAGCATCACAATCACGTATTCTATGCACTAAGTTTACATGGTCTGCATGGGAACTTACACTATCTAATGTTGATATAGCGAAAGCTTTTCATGATATCGGATACACATGGACAGATGATTCACCTGTCTCACTTCGTTCAATGCCAGGTTACACATTTGATCCAAAGTCGAACGAACATTTATCGTCAATTGATGATGAACATAGTGATGATCATATTGACAAACTTGCCGAACAAATCTTACAGGAACAACAACGTGCTTCAGTAAAACCAACTCAAATGAAGCTTACTAGCATGTGGAACAAAAACTACTATCGGCGCCAGAAGTCATGGCAGTCGGTTGCTTCTTCAATAACTCTTGATAAGAACAAGATAGAGATCTGCGGTTATCACCGTTTGATAGCTAAGATCCAAGAGCACGTTTTTGTAAGCAAAAACATTTCTCAGAAAAAATTCGAAGTTTGGTTTTTGAGAGGATCTCTGAAAAACCACGCTGCCATTATGCAAATTGTCATAAAAGTTTATTGATTTTTTGACATATTTCGAATCAGCATCAAAAACTCCATCGACTCATATATTTTTTTAGTATTTTACCAAATTTGTTTTTATCAAAAAATTAGACCTTTGTAATTTTTTAGCTGAATTTATACATTGACGTGGTCCTAATGATGGCTAGAGGTAAGTTTTTGACGAAAAAAAAGTTTCTTAAAATATTTAAAAAAATATATGAGTCGATGCAGTTTTTGATGCTGATTCCGAATATGGCAAGAAATTAATAAACTCCTATGGCAGTTTTCAAAACCCAAACGTGGTTTTCCAGAGATCCTCCAAAAAACCAATCACGATTTTTGTTTTCGAAATAATTTTCGCTTACAGAAATATGCTCTTGGATCTTGGCTATCAAACGGTGAAATCCGCAGGCCTTTATCTTGTTCCTATCAAGATTTATTCAAAAAGTAACCGACTGCCTTGGCTTCTGGCGGCGATAGTAGTTTGTTTTATATTTATATATTTTTACATTTTCGTCATTGTTTAATGAAAATTAATAAAGTGGTAAAATTTTGAAATATTTAATGTACATTCTATAGTAAATGACGCTATAGAAGACTCCCCTAATTAGAAGACCCGTTGGCCTACATTACACAAGAAGACATTTTAATATACCCCGGGTCTTTTAATCTGGGGAGGGGGGGGGTTTACTATATATTGGGAGTACCCTTGGGTCCTCAAGTAGTATATATTGGAGGTACCATTTGGTCGCCAACTCCTGTATATTACCAGTACCCTTAGGTCCTCAAGTACTATATATTGGGGGCACTATTGGGTCCTTAACTACTATATATTAGGAATACTCTTGTGTCTTCAAGTACTACGTATTAAGGATGCAACGGTGACGATCAGTAATTGGTTAACCGTATACGATTAATCGTTCCTAAACGATAATCGGTTGGACCGATTAACCGATTAAACAGTAACCGATCAAACGGTATCGCTTGGATCGATCAAACCGATTAACCGTTTAGATAAAATCTGATTGAAGCTATGAAACAAAAAAAAACATATTGCAATAAGTAGGGCTGTTTGCAAAAATATCATGGAATTATAGTTATCTATAGATACTCAACAGCTATCTTATATAAGTATCCATAGGTTTTCGATAGTTTTCATATAGAGGTACTTTTGGATCCTCATCTACTATACTATGAGACTACCCTTAGATCTTCAACTTAAGGATGGCACTATACATCTACTTTACTAGTAAGTGCCTAAATACTTATCGTAAATAATCAGTTCCTGCGTCTGCTTTATTATTAGTCGAAAAACGGGCCAATGAGATGCCAGCAAATTGTAACTTGCTTACTACACAGATAACCGAGGGCGATTCTATGAAGACTTTTGTAGAGCATCCCTAATAACCCCAAATTGGCCCGAACAACCCAACAGTCCATTCACATCTTTATTGAGAAAATCGCCTCGAAATCCGATTGGCTATTACAAATGAGTTTCAGCCAATCAGGTTTTGAGGCGATTTTTCTCAATGAAGATGTGGATGGACCTTAGGGTTGTACGGGCCAATTTGAGGTTATCAGGGATGCTCTACAAAAGTCCTCATAGAATCTTCTTCGGTTATCCGTGTAATAAAGGAGTTCCATTTTCCTGCAATCTGATTGGTTCTCACCAAAAGCAGTATCAGCCAGTCAGATTTTGAGGCGATTTTTCTCAATAAAGATGTGAATGGACTGTTGGGTTGTTCGGGCTAATTTGGGGTTATTAGGGATGCTCTACAAAAGTCTTCATAGAATCGCCCTCGGTTATCTGTGTAGTAAGCAAGTTACAATTTGCTGGCATCTCATTGGCCCGTTTTTCGACTAATAATAAAGCAGACGCAGGAACTGATTATTTACGATAAGTATTTAGGCACTTACTAGTAAAGTAGATGTATAGTGCCATCCTTAAGTTGAAGATCTAAGGGCAGTCTCATAGTATAGTAGATGAGGATTCAAAAGTACCTCTATATGAAAACTATCGAAAACCTATGGATACTTATATAAGATAGCTGTTGAGTATCTATAAATAACTATAATTCCATGATATTTTTGCAAACAGCCCTACTTATTGCAATATGTTTTTTTTTGTTTCATAGCTTCAATCAGATTTTATTTAAACGGTTAATCGGTTTGATCGGTCACCGTTTAATCAGTTCAAGCGATTACTGCTTCACCGATTCATCAGTCGACCGATTAATCGTCACCGTTGCATCCCTAGGTACCCCTAATATATGGCAGTTAAGGAACCAAGGGTATCCCTAATATATAGTGGTTGAGGATCCAAGGGTACTCCTAATATACAGCACTTAAGGACCCAAGGGTACTCGTAATATATAGTAGTTGAGGGCGCAAGTGTACGTGCAATACATAGCAGTTGAGGACCCAAGGGTACCCCTACTGTATAGCACTTGAGGACCGAAATGTATCCGGAAAATATTGTACTTGAGGCGATGACTTTTGTGACACATACTGAGGACCGGTGAAACGGTTACCGGTCCATATCGATAACCGGTGGAGCGGTTACCAGTTCATACTGGTTACCGGTTACGGGTGAACCGGTGAATGATCGTCACCGTTGCATCCCTAGTCGTAACGGCTCAACAATTTGCACAGTACTGGATTTTTTTTCTTTTAGATTTGTCTCTTTCTAAATTTTCTAGATTTTTTTCCTTCTAGAGTTTTTTCTTTCTAGATTTTTCTCTTTCTAGATTTCTGCTTTTCTAGAGTTCTATTTTTCTAGATTTTTTTCTAGGTTTTTACTTTTCTAAATTTTGCGACATATTGCCCTCAAAAATCTGAATATATGCAAGTGTATGAAAAATTATTTCAAACTTAGCAGTCTGAAAGATAAACAAACTAGAAATTTTCTTTCATCTGTTTTGAAGGCAACGATAACAACAGCGCGTTAAATTTCATACGTAGTAATGATCTCCCTTGTTAACTAGAAAATTAGAAATCAGAAATTTACATTGATTCGTTTTAAAGCAATGAAAATAACAATATGTAAAAAAACATATGTAAACAATGATCTCTCTTATTGACTAGAAGATCAGAAATCAGAAAACTATTATAATTATAAATTTTTTTCACAGGAACTAGGCAAAGTTAGATAAATTGATATTCAACTTTTTGCTAATAGTATATATAGTATGTCAACTAAAGAGTCAAAAGTAATAAAAATCGAACAATGCAGAAAGCAACTAGGCAGAGCGGAAATAAAGAAAGTAAAGATATAAAGGGAAACATTAAGAACCGCTATATTGTTTGATGGTATGAACTAACACCAGTTGTTTAGCAAGTGTTTTAGATGAAAAAGAATCGTGAAAAAATCACGTTTCAGTATTTTATTACCATCGAGCAAAGCGTTTTCTTGTCAGATTTAGAACTTCTTTGAATGTCCTAAATATAGTATGTAAAAATACTCCTAACGATATCTATTAATTATGCAGAAAACTAAATTTCTCACTTCCTTCTTTGGAAATATTTAAACTGTCGTTAAAAACATATTTCTGAATTGAATATGATTATCAGATATGTAAAATATAGAATGATATTATTTCATTTTTTTTCTTTTCAAATATTATAACCATCGTTAAAAGTATATTTCTGATTTGAATATTATTGTCAAATATAAAAACTATAAAATGATATTATTTCATGTTTTTCTTTTCCTTCTGAGACATCAATTTTCGATAAAAGTATCGAATGTCCCAGAAAGAATGGACCTCTCAGTATTTTTAAGAATTCTCCTCTCTTATGCATTTTAATTAAGGACATTTTTATTATCAAAAAATAGCGCTTGAAATTCTCTACAAAACCATATATGACTAGGCTCAAAAACGGCAGTATATGTATTTGATAAAAGACCAAAACTGAAGACATACAAGCAACTGTAAAATCTAACGGATGTCTCACAATAAAAATTGGCACTTTGTATTTCATGTGGTAATCTCTACGTTTTATTTAAAAAAATCAAAATATACCGCAAGATGCAGCGTGAAATGCTCTATAACTTACAAAGGACAGTTTATTTTATTTATGACATTTTTAAGTTCAAAATAACTCCAAATTCCGTGCGATCAATTTTTGCAACGACGAAAATCGCTCGTATAGAATTTTGTTTTTTTTCAAAACAAAAAGTATACAACTAAAATAAACTTTAGTTTGTGCATTGTAGAATTTTTCATGCTGCATCTTATTCCCTCGACTGTAGAGAGGGTCATATGAAAAAAAATAGTTTGTGGGTTTGTGGGTTCGAGGGTAGATCAAAAAACATCATACATGATGGGTTCAAAGGTCAAAAAAACACTGACAACACATCTACACAATAGCTACAAAAGTCTTCTACTACATTCTCATGGGGTCCCGAAGGCCCTCAAGGACTACTTTAGTCCAATACCCTTGGGTCCTCATATGCTATACTATGGGGGTACCCTTGGGTTCTCATGTGCTATTCTATAGGGGTACCCTTAGGTCCTCAAGTACTGTACTATGGTGGTACCTTGGGCCCTCAAGTACTATACTATGGGGCTACCTTGGGTCTTCATATGCTATAGTATAGGGGTACTCTTGGGTCCTCATATGCTGTACTATGGAGGTACCTTGGGTCGTCATGTGGTATTATATGGAGATACTTTGGGTCTTCATATGGTATACTATGGAGGTGCCCTTAGGTTCTTAAGTACTATACTATAGGGATATCCTTGGGTACTCATGTGCTATACGATCGAGGTACCGATGGGTCCTCAAGTGCTATGTATAGGGATACTATTAAGTACTCAACTGGCACATTATATGCGCACCCGTAGGATATAAGCTTTGATCTTCTTGCCAGGAGCTAGGTCTTTTGAGAAGGAAAAAATTCGGGCGATTGTTTATGTCGAAGTAATAAGTTAAAATCTGTGTAGTTCGTTATTTTAAGTCTGGTTGGAGTATTATCGAAAAGAAATGGTTTCTTGCTTTGGTTTATAGTGAAAGAGAAAAAGAAACGTATGTTTGGAGGGTTCCTGTAATATAGATCGATGATCTACAATAATTCATATTAAGAGAAGTGTTGGAAAAATGGCAAATAAAGAGATTGTCTTGTATGTAGTGTTGAGAATGTTTTATTTTGTCAAACATATAGCAAAAAGAAAAATAAACAAAGAAAATCGAAAAAAATGATGAAAGATAGAGAAAAACAACAATAAACACGGTGGAAAATCAGATTAGTAATGACTCAATTCCAATAGAGATTAGAATAATTAAAGAGGTGAGTGGATCAAAAGAAAAATTAGAGTCAAACCGTAATGTCTTTTGACGCTAAGATTAACACATTCGACCCGATTCAGTTTTTTTAAAAAAATTTTTCTAGATGTTCATTTTCATGGACGGTTAACTTCAAATAAATGCACATAATAACGTTTTCGTTACCGTCTACTGATTATCTATCGTTCTCCTCTTTATACTACTACATAATGAGGCATTTTTTTCTGACCAACTGAATAATTACTCAAGTTACTTTTTCGTTCTTTTTCATCTTATGCGAAGCTTGTGTAAAAAAATGAAGGAAGTTTCCAGTTTGTTCTCCCTTATCCTTTTATCTCTGTCATCTTGTATATAAATACGACCGAAATTTTAGAACAATTCACATATCGTTTGAAGAAACCGATACAGAAGATAGCGTTAGCTCACTTAGTGAAGTAACTTCTTTCAATGAGGATTTTGATAGAATACATATTGAATCTGATAGTTCTGACGAAGAAGTTAATGGGAAGAAGAAAACTACATGGAAAAAAAAGTGATCATCCTGTAGTTTCGTCAAAGTTATGTCCGGTCTTTACTGCTTGGCACGTCAACCGAGAAGTTAAAACCTGCCTGAAGACAACAATCAACAAATAATTCGAGGCGCAAACTCGCTGATCATAAGCTCGAAGAAAAAGAAGGATCTACGCGCAATGTCGGTAGACGATGTACTGGATGCTATGCGAAGGGAAGGGTCGAACAATCAAGAGAAGCGAGCTATGCGACAGCAAAAAAAGTGAAAACTTTCTGTTCTGACTGTGAGAAATTTTTTTGTCTCGAGTGTTTTTAATAATATGCATTATGCTGTGGAGTAAAGAGTTCCAATAAAATACTAAAGGCAGCACAGTTGAATCCTTATATTTAATCTTCACCTTCAGAAAAAATCAGAAGAAAATGCTTTTCTACACAGGTTCTCGTTAAAATAAAGCGTGGCCCACCCGTGGGCCACATCGGGTCGAATGTGTTAATGAAGATTACAACTATGTAGATGCTAGCTGTTGTTGTTCTAACGTTTTCCATGATGGGATGTTAAGTTTGACTTTTGGTTTTTGTTGAAATTTAAAATGAATATAGTAAATTAGAAAAATGATCAGGAGAACTGATATTGCTATTAATATAATGTTGAAAGTAAGTGTCGAATGTGTTTTGAATTGTCCCCATAAGAGAATCTCAGGAGGTTGAGTCGTTTTAGTGATAAGGTCAATAATACTTTGGATATGAGATGGTATATATGGTAATTTAACCCAATTAGTATTGTTGTGAATGAAAGAATGGAGATCAATGATTTCTTCGTCAAGAGGATTAGCTGTGGCGTTTTGATAGAAAACAAGTTTTGATTTTGATAGTATTGGAAGTCCTGGCAAATAAAATAAATCACATGATAAAGCCATAGAGACTTTGGCAGAAATTAATGCAGTTGGAGGTAGGGTAATCGCGTGGTTATCCATCACTTTGATTTTATCTGGATCTGGGCTGTTGGCTGCATGACATTTTGTAGTCGAATTTGTGGAAATTGCCCAATAATCACCAATTTTACGTACAAATACTAAATCTGGATAAGGTTCAATGCGGCATGCTGTTAGCGGTGTATCAGTTAAAACTTGATTAATGCACGTGTCTTCAAGATCTTTTCGGATAACTGGCGTTATACGGCATGATGTCATCACTTCGAAACAACACGGCTCTGCTTCTTCCCGAGACCATCGAACAAACTGACGAGAATCGGGATGAATTCCTATGTATGCTGGCATTTGAGCAAGTCCAACACGTTTATGTGTATGATTAAACAGGATTGCTATCGGCTCATAAATAAAAAATGATTTTTCATCATAATTTGAAGCAGCGAAGTACGAGATAAATACTAATTCTCCAATGATTGCACCATAACTGGAAACTCTTAATTGGATTGTAGGAACAAAAGAAATCTCTTGACGAACGAGTAGCCGGGTTACTAAATCTACCATTGATATGAAGCTATTGTCGTCCTCAAATGAAATGTTCGTTGCTTGTATGATGTATTCAACAGCTTTTGGTATATCATCGCGATGAATAAAATGTAGATTAAGGTTACCCCTTAGAATACCTTCAATTGAGGTATGTAAGAAATGACCTTCGACGTTATGCATGAATACGTTGAGTTTATTATTAATAAACGTTGAAAATTCATCCATTTTTCTTATGGCCTCATCATGACTCCGTATTGCGTCTGAATGTTGATTAACAAGATGCAATGTTCGATTAATCGCTTGTTGAGTGCTGTTAAGTTTCAAAGCTAGTTTGAATTGTCTATCTCTAAGTTGTAGCATTTGAGCATTCTGTGCGTACTTCGTTTTCTGGAGTGTTTTAACTGTTTCCATTACTGTCTTCACTTTTTGTTTTAAGTTTGCTGTTTGAATCATATTCACGGTCGCCATAGATAGAGCTTCACTGATTATACCAATAGTAATAATGTCAGTCAAAAATCTTTTGTTTCTACTCATCACTTTAGACATTTTTATCGTCGTGAAATCGCGGTTAATAAAGTTTATGACATCGACTGTTACATTACATCGTGGGATTTTTTTAAAAGCAGATATTGGAATTAAATAGCACATGTCCGCTACCATTGGGATTACTGTCGATAATGTGACAATTTTGTTTGCGGGTCTATAATCTGATTTATATTGTAAAATCAAACAGGAAGTTGGATGAATAATATCTTGTTTTGCTAATATCCAATCATCTGATTTGGATATATTTGCTATGGTGACTGCTAAAAATAAAACAATTCTCAAAATAATACTTGCCATTCAATTAATTTTTTTAACGTATAAGACCATAACTCTTCCTTTCTTTGATTGTATTCTTCTTCAGAATGATTGTTCTTACAAATCTAGAACATGTGTTGTTCAATTGTTCATTACTGTTTCATAATTCGCAATATCCTTCATATATATACACATATACGATCATTTTTTTCAAGTTCAAATGTATATCCTCTAATCTTTGAGTATTGCTTTATAATTCGTAATATCCTTCATATATACACATATACACGATCATTCTTTTTTTAAGTTCAAATATATATATCGTTCAGTCCTTCACCAATGTTTCATAATTCGAAATATCTTTCATATATATGCGTATACACGATCATACTTTTTTCTGCTCGACTGTTTTTCAGTTGAAGCATTTATTCTTTAAATATGAGCGTTTGTTATTTTTTTTATTATGGAAATATGTGATGGAGAAGATCCTAACAGTAGAAATTAGAAAAAATAAAATAAACTAAAATAACAATAAGAAATAAATAAGTTTAAGAGTAAAGACATCCACAAAAGGAAAGTGCCACACAAACATTTGTTTTGTAAACGTTGGTCTTTATCTTGTATTTTTTCAGTTATTGATCTTTAGAAATTTTGAAGTACGCAGTTTGTTGTCGCCCATCTATTTGTAAATTATGTAGTTGTATAAGATCATTTTCAATGATACATAACCGAGATAACAAAGGAGCAACATAAACTGTGTGACAATGGGTCAAATTCGAAATAGTAATAGGTAATGATAGAGCATATAGGATTTTCAGCCGAGATCTATCCGCTAATTGAACAGATAGAGACGATGAGGGCAATTGAGCTTGTTGACGAAGATAAGAAGATAGTTTTAAAAATAGTCTTTTGTTAATGAATGTTAATGATGATCCTGAATCAACGAGTAAAGGAATTGTTATTCCAGCTATTTTTCCTGAAACGATAAGAGGATTGTATTCGGTAAAATTAACTGGATAAGTGGGGGGTATCATTTTGACGGATTGCTTTATAAATGAGCGTCGGCATCCCGTCTTCCCAACCCTCTGTGTCCGTTTTTTGAATGATACTTTAACGTTGCTAGATGGAAATAATCTGCATTATTATTCGAACAATTTTTGGAAAAATGTCCAAGAATTCCGCAACTGTGACATTTGATGGAAATTGATTTCTTCGATAAATTATTATTTAGAGTAAATTGAACATTGATATTCGCATCTTGTGACGATTTATTATTGTTCCATTGCTTTTTTGTGTCATATTTATTTCGTTGATGGATGGCATTTTCTTCATCTGACGAATATTCTGAATTTGAAGATTGACTTGGTTTAGAATGATTTGTGCGATCATCATTGTAATGTTTATGTGTATCTAAAGTATTGTTTTTTAAAGAAATTTTTTTAAAGCACTCTGCTAGACGTTGTTCTTGATTACGACGATATAATATTTCTTCAACTTTTTGCACTTCATATATAATATCATCCAGGGAAGCACCAGGGATTACACCCATCATAGTAAGCAAATCGCTTCGCATTTTGCATAGTAAATGTTTTATGAAATCGATTTCCGTTTCTTTTGGTTTTTGTCCAGATCAAATAGTGCGTAAGCGGATCAAAAATTCGTTGATAGTCTCATTTTCCCGTTGCGTACATTCGTACCATTCTCGTTCGTGGTGTGCAATTCGTATAGGAGGATTGAATTGAGAGAGAAATAAACTAGTAAATTCTGCTCATATTTGTGGGCGTTGACTAGAATGTCTTAATTGACAATACCATTCTAATGCAGTATCTCGTAAGAACTGAGAAATGCCAAAGAGTAGAGTAGGTTGATCCCATACATATACTGTTTCAGTATATTCTTGAATACGGATTAGAAATTGATTGGGACTTTCTGAATATTTTCCGGCGAAAGTTCGTATTGCCGTCGGTGAAGGTATTATAATTGTATCCGACTTTGATGTCTTAACCTCATTTGGTTGAAGAGGAGGCATAGTTTTATTAGTGCTATTTGAATGGCCATCTATATTTAACAGTGGTTGAGTTGATAATAAAAAATCATTTGTCGACTTTGGAGACTTTTGGATTTTTTGTAATTCTGATTGCTCTTCGTTAGTTAGAGAATATAATGTTCGCATAACTTCATTACACTGTTTTTTGATTGCATCAAATTGCTGTTTTGCTTCATCTAAGGTTAATGCCATTTTCATATGCATCTCAGAAGTTTGGCTCTATATATTGATGATTCGTGCTTCCATTTCTTCATGTTTTTGCGTAATACTTTTGTAAGTTTGATTATATTTCTCTTATAATTTTGAAATTCGCTCTGCATTGTTTATGTACATATTTTGAATGCGTTGAACAGCTTCTTCTAGCGGAATTTTTCCAGTTGGACTCTTTTCAGATGGCATGATTTTTCGTAATTAATAACGATAATAATGATTAATAACTATTTTTATTGAAAGTAGTACAACGAAATATAAATTAATTAGAAATATGGTCGTTTAAGTTTGATTTGATAAGCTGTGCAGGATTGCTCTAATATATAGATTGAATAATATGTTAAAGTAATAAATTAATATATATTTATTAATGGTTGCCTACTAAGACTTCAGAAATATTAGATCAGAAAAAAAAGCTAGATTCTAGTAGACACAACGCAGTAATAAATTCAGTTAAAAACCGATACGAGTTTATCCAAGTTTGAAAGAAAATAAGAGAGCAATTTCTTTTCTATATACATCAATACAGGTATGCATAAATCAGAAAGAGGAAGAAACAAAAAGAAAGAGACAGAACGAGAAGTGTCGAGCGAAATATAAAGAGAAAGAACATAAAGAAAACGATAGTAGAGAGAGCACAGAAAAAAAAGTACATTAAGTGATCTATATACTCTTGGATACACACACAATAGAAGCTATTAAATTCATTTATCTATCTCATATTAATTAGATCTTTTACCATTACAGGAGTGAAAATATCCCTGGTAGAAGTTGATTCAAAATCAATCGAAATTAAATCAGTGGATTAGGAAGTCAATTTGGTGAAATATTAAAAGTATTATTAACCAGATGTCGCAAACAAAAATCTAAATTCAACCAGAGTCGAATTGTACAGGGTGGCTCAAAACCTTTACGCCCTCCTGGTTCTATATAAAGGTCAATTGATTTCATTACCAATTTTATACCAAATTGAAGCCCGTAAAAAACTGCATCAATGGATAGAATCACGTACTCATGATTAACAATGAAGGGAAGAAATAGAGAGAAGGAGACGATGTATGCATATATGCACGTACAGATAAGAGAAGAATAGAGAAAAAGGGAATGAATAGCCAGAGCATTGTTTCAACGTTTTTCATTTCTTTCCTTTTCTAAGCGTTTGTTGCTCGTGAAGATACCTTTTTCCGTTACGCTAGAAATTGAATGAAATATTACTTGAATTGCCTCAAGCTTGTGATATCGAAATTTACGGAATTAAAATGGCTACTGTTCTTTATGACACAGAAGAACAACGGTGTGTGGACAGAATTCGTTGTATTACATCCCGTGAGATACGCGATGAAATGATTGAAAGAACAGGAGACTCATTTATCAGTCGCCAATGGATTTCCGAAAAGCTCCATCGTAGTGAAGATTGGGTACGACGAACTTGGAATAAAACAGTCGAAGAATGCTATACACAATTCGGAGGTGGTCGACCTCAGGTGCTTTCGCAGGAGAGCAAAAATATTATCGCTTCTGCGAGTGGTATCAGGAGCATCAGCTCTCGAAAAGTCGCAAGAGAAATTTTGGAGAAGACAAGACAGAAAGTAAGTTATTCCACCGTTCGTCGTGAACGCCATCGACAAGGATTAAAACCATTCCACGTAATTTCGAAGCCACTGAAGACAAATACACATGTTGAAGATCGGAAATGGCTTGCAAATTACGTTGCTGATTGGGCTGAGGAAGATTTTCTATATATCGCGCCCGCAGATGAATTTTATATTTATGTGATAAGAAAACCAAACCATCAAAATAACAGAATTTGGGCAAAAAGTGTCGAAGACATCAGCGGTCATGAAAGGTACTGTGAAATGGTTCAGAACGCAAAATGCATTGGAATTTTTGTTATGTTCACTGCAAAGAAACTTCTTTGGGTGCTGAAAGAAGATGGGCAATCTTGTGATGGCGCCTATTTTCGTGAAATCATTCTTGAGAAACATGTGATTCCATTTCTGCGTAATCCAATCAATGTTCTTGATACAAACGCAGTCATATTGCTTCACGATAAGGCACTCTGCATGAAAGCTAATGCAACACAACATCTTCTGGAAGATGAAGGCGTGAATTTGTGGGACAATTCAATTTGGCCTGGCAACAGCCCTGACATGAATCCTGCAGAAAACGTTGGTGCAATTATCAAAGATAAAGTTGAAGAACTGATGATAGGCGAAGATCGTCAAGATAGATACAATTATAATGTTCTTAAAACTAACCTCGAGAGTACTCTCAAGGATCTTGAAGATGACACAGATCTTTTTATTGATTTACTGTGCTTCATGAGGAAAAGATTTGATGCTCTCAAAGATGTCAGGGGAGGTCATACCAGTTTCTAAAATTGTGTCATAAATCTTACTTTTAAGCAACTTGTATCCTGAATAAAATGGCAACTCTATAAGCTACAATTTAAGTGGATGAGCGGTATGATAGTTCTTTCACGCATTTGACGTCATAGGATCTATGACATTTTGATATATAGTGTAAGGTCTTTTAATGGTGTGATAGGCGAAATTTGATTTGATTGCATCCGTTGATGCAGTTTTTCACGAGTTACAATTTGGTATAAGATACTTAGTTAAATCATTTGATTTTAAGGTCAAACCAGGGGGGCGTAAAGGTTTTGAACCACCGTGTAGATGATATTTGAAATTGCAGAGGCTACTCCGTCACTGGCTACATCACATCAAAATGAAGTCATGCACAAAAATATAGAAAGTAAACAACAATCGAATCCTATGCTGTATGCTGATATAATTACAAAAATGAATTGTATGTTGAAAAAATTAAATAAGTTTACAGGATCGGTAATGACCTCGCCGATCATGACACAGAATAGTGAAACAAACGTTAAAGAATATGAAACTGGAAGGCTATTAACGTTAAAAACAGATACTTTCTCGAAACATACTTTTCCAACAACTTCGGATCTGGCGAAGCATAAAGTAAAGCACGTAGCTAATACATCATCAGCATTTTCAGTAAATGGTACGAAATGTTTAATTATGATACCGCCTTCATCAGAAGCTCCAGTATTCCACGGAAAATGCTCAGAAAGTCCGGTACAATTCTTGATCCACGTTCACAAATATGTCAAATCAGTATATCTATGTGATAATATTACATTATTCAACGGTATTTCGCAGTTTCTACCAGAATCAGCTCTAGACTGGTACTATCAATTGCGTATGTCACGTCACCGACCGCAAACATGGTAAGAATTTACGGAATTATTTCTCGTACAATTTAATCCGCCAATTCGTAGAGCATGTCAAGAAATAGAATGGTGTAAGTGTAAGCAGGAAGAAGGTGAAACCATTAATGAATTGTTAGTTCGTCTTTGGGCTCTCTGGAGGGAACAGAAACCGAATGAAACTGAAACCGATCTAGTCAAACACCTTATATGTCGGATACGTAACGACTTATTTAATATGCTAAGAATATCTCGTAATGCTTCATTAGATGAAAAAATTACTGAAATTCAACAAGTAGAAGATATTTTATATCGCCGAGCCAATGATGAACGATTATCAAATCAACTAGAACAACTATCACTTCAGAAGATCGAAACACTACCAAGCAAGCCTTATAATGAAGGCTATCCACATAAAACAACACCGAGGTTGAGTAACAAAAGCTCTTTAAACAGAAACATGGCTACACCTAATCGTTACTTAAATAATCAAATTCAAAGAACAGTGGATACGAATATGCCTCAACAATTGAATTCGGATGAATGTTATTCGTGTGGAGGGTACAGACATGCAAGAAATTGTCAAGCACAATATGGTGACTATCAACAAAGACGAAGCAAACCAAATTCAAAAAAACGGCAAAGGAATCCTGGACGAAAGGATCAATCGCACTTCTATGTAAACAATTCTGCTGAATCGTTGGCATAATTACACTTACTGGAAGCTTATCCGCATATAAGCGTAAACGCGCCATGTATTTTTTGTAACGTAAACTGCACAAGTTACTGTTGTTCACAATGTAGCGAAATGAATCGTGGCCTTAAATTCAAACGAGTACTTTAACTTCTGGAAAAATGTTCCGAAAATATTATGTATTACGATGAAATTAATTTGGTTGTAAAAAGGATTCAACAATTAAGTTTATGAAAATGAGATGTTGATTAAATTATGCTGTATAATATATTATAGACTCAGTCATTGATGGTTCCATTTGAATTTCATCCTGTTCAAGTTTTCGATGCAACAAAATATGTAGTGGATCTGGTAGCCCAGAAATATCTTGCAAAAGCGGCTAATGATGTGCATCATCTTCTTCCGGTTGATGTCGTTGATAATGGAAATTGTCTATACCATTCTATTCTTCTTTTTGATGAATAATTCATTAGTAATGACGGATGAATTGCGAGGTACCAGGAGTTTTTTTTCTATCCTATTGTATAATTTATTTCAAATCAATTTTTAGTTCGAACAATTATTGAACTTACGACAAATGAAAATTATTATCAAACCATGTATTCACAATATGTCGGTCGTATCGACATTGCTATCAAATCTATTTGCAAAAATCATACATTTTTTGAATTATATGAAATAGCCACATTATGCAATGTATTTCAATGTAATATACGAAGTGTTTATCCAAAAATTGACTTTCAGCATCATATGGCATTGTGAGATAGTGTCTTTACACCTGTTCCACCCCTTATTGCTAATTATAGTATTGCAATTATGTGGTCCCATGTCCAAAATGAAAACGATGCTCGAGCGATGAATAATAATACATGATGCCCAAATCATTTTGTTCCACTTCTATCATCAAATAACCAAAATGAGTCTAACGATTACAATAACTCAACATCAATTAATATAGTAGGTTACTCATTAGCAAATGAAAAAAATCTAAAAACTTCAAAGTTTCTTTAGAGTCCTCAAAAGAAAACGTTTAAGAATAGTTCTGCTGTTCAAATAAGAATGCCTGAATTTCAATATTCTCCCAGTAGACGATTACGAATTGATGACAGCATCGAGAGGAATCCTACTGAACCAGTTGTTTCAGGCTCGGCACAAATTGGAAGAAATAATCAAGAAAAGCAACGTCAAGTTCAATTTGAAAAGAGAAGAGAACGCAGTCGAACCAGTCGTATGAACGAAACAGAAGAACAACGTCAAAACCGACTTCAAAAGAAAAGAGAACAAAGTCGCTCGAATCGAATGAATGAAACAGAAGAACAACGTCAGCTTCGGCTCGAGAAAGCAAGAGAACGAAGTCGATCGAATCGTATAAATGAAACAGAAGAACAGCATCGGATACGGCTCGACCAGCAAAGAAAACTAAGCAAAACAAATAGACTTCTAAAGAAACTTGGAAAACAGACATGAAAATTTTAATAGTGACCAGGATAGTACCGAGACGTAGGGGAAAGCGAAAATTGGTCGAACGAAAAAGGATAGAACGAAAATTAGTCGCCGATAATTGATCGCTACGAAAATTGATTGATGCAAAAATTAGTCGACAAATTTGTAATTAGAGAACACACTGTGTTCGTAAAAAATATTGAGTGTCACTTTCCAGTACGTAACACTAACAGTAGTTATTTTAATAGATCAACGTTAAACCAAACGAATTATTGAATAGATAATAATTGAATCGATAACAAAAACAAATAAAAATAGATACAAAAAAGGTCATAAACACAAGAAAAATAATCTGATGGATATCAAAACTTTATATGTTTAAAGTTTGAAATGCATGCTACAGCATTATCTGATAAAATCATTAAACAAATATAAATCACAGTTCATATGGATTCATTATAGTGAATATCATGATCACGAATTTTTCTTTAAATATTCGAGTTTCATTTGAAACAGTATTTCCAAGATGATTGTGATTATTAGTTTCATGTAAAATCGTGGTATTAACAGAATTACTATGAGCTCGACGTTTACATTTAAGCATTCGAGTAGATTCATATTTCCAATCAATTTTATCGTCGGCTGTTTCATCAATAGTATAATTTAAGTCATTACAAAGTAATAAAGTTTTGTTTCTTTGAGTTTTACTTAATACAAATGGTGATATCTTAGCGAAAAAGAAGCTGATCTACTATAATATCTTGATTTACATAAACTACGAACAATCTACTAATCTAACCATAAAGAAATTAAACTTATTATAGATGTATTATTAAGAGAATTTATTTTTCTTTTCAGTAATTGAAATCCTATATGGGTTCATATAGATCAGAGAAAAGGAATTCTTAATTTATGATAATATAGAGAATATGCATTATTGTTTTTGTTATTTTGTCGTTATTATTTAATTTATTCGTGTCAATTAAGTTTCGTTTTCAAATATTCTTTTATACAGTTATGAATGTGTAGATTATTATACATAGCGACTAATTTTTGTATCAATCAATTTTCGTAGCGACCAATTATCGGCGGCTAATTTTCGTTCTATCATTTTTCGTTCGACCAATTTTCGTAGACTTGAGACGCAGTTCTCCATTCGTCCACCTGACCTAAACCAATTGCTCGTGAGTTGAAAGAAACCCGTTTGCAACAGTTTTTAGAATAAATGTCTATGTCAATACTGGCTGAGGTTACTTGCGCAGTTTGCAATATCCGTACTCCAGCAAAAGATTCGAAAACAATTCCAGTTCGGCAAATTCCAAATATTCATTTACTTAAAGTTTCTGAAGAGCTCAAAGATTTTATTAAACATTTGAACGAAAGAAGTAAAATCTCCGTCAACAACAATACAGAAACAACAGAACATACTGAGAGTGATAAATGTGAGTTTTATAATTTCAAACTTCATACAAACTATATTTATTCTAGATTCTTTAACGGGGTCTATGACTATTGGGTGTAAGGACAATTGTGTGCAAGCCAATTGTGTGTAGGACAATTATGAGAACGGACAATTGTGTGCAAGATGTTTATTAAATCAGACGGTCATGTATACCTCGATTAGTTTTATCTATACCAATTAATACTGCGATTATTGTCAATAATGTTAAACGTGAAAGTTGAATTCGACTATTCAGCTATAATTTCAACTACTGAACTATTCAAGTATTCAAGAATAATTACCCTTCCCTAAGAAGCTTTATCGTCAACCTCACTTCGAGCGTGGGTTGCTTATTCCCTAAGTATTTTTTCTCACACTCAGGTCTGGCTATGGATTTGTCCCTTCCTCTCAAAGGATTTTGCCCTTACCCTGAAGAATAGTTGAATACTTGAATTCAACTTTCACGTTTAACACTACTGAAAATAATTGCAGTATTAATTGGTATAGATAAAACTAATCGAGGTATACATGACCGTCTGTTTTGATAAACATCTTGCACACAATTGTCTTACACACAATAGTCGTGCTCCCCCTTTAACGTTTGATTCTTCATCGCTTTATTATCAAAACGACGTTATTCTATACAAAAGTGGTTTATTTCAACAGAATAAACTGGACATGTGCAGAGTCTGTCGAAAATGCCATGCTGCTCTTTTAAAGAAATCTATTCCTAAGTTTGCAGCTACTAATAATATGTGGTTAGGTGACATGCCTGCTGACTTACAAGGATTGGCAATTCTAGAACAGAAATTAATTTCACTTTATCGTCATAATAGTTATATAATCAAACTTCATTCGCCTTTTCATTTAACTACTACTGCACAGACAGCATTGAAAGGAAATTGTATTACTTATCTTCAAAATGTACCAAATATTATCGATAGTTTGCCACTCACACTTGACCATTTATGTGATACATTGAAAGTGATATTTATTGGAGCTCGATCTCCCAATTGTATTCATCTAAAAAAAGTTCTTACAGTACGTAAGAAAAAAATCATTCATGCATTACAATGGTTGAAAAAACACAATATACTTTATCAAACAGTTACTATAAATCTTCAAAATATTAATCAATTACTAGAAGACGATGTGCCAGAATGCATTATGTCAACATTAGAACAAAAAATAGTTGATGAAGAAATTCCCTCTGAAAGAGTTGGGTATGTTCCTGATCCGTTATACAATCCAACAGGATCTGCTGCTACAGATAATATTCCTATTAGCAATAGGTGAGATGAATTAATCAATCTATTGTTCTATAGATGTTTTTCTATTTAAGTGATGTTCTTGATGTTAATGGCACATTGGTATCTTCAGAAGAATTTTCTACCTATGTTTTGAACAAGATTAAAAAGAATGGACGTAACGATGAGATAAATATCGAAAATGTTTACTTAATTCCTCATTTCTCAAAACCTGTCAACGAATATTTCAATCCGAAATTATTAGCAGGCTTGTACCCAACTTTACTCTGTTATGGACTTGGAGCACCTGAAGATCAATCGCGCCCAGTTAAAGTAAATTTACGAGAGCACATTCGATATCTATTATCTTACAATGACCGTCGTTTTGAAACAAACTACAGTTTTATATTTGTAGTTTTTAATCTATTGCAACGCTGCGATACCTGTTTTCATGCTCCATTGATAGCAACAAAGCCTTACTTTCGAAGATCTGCTGATGAAATTCAATTGTTGAGTGGCAAAGATATTGAAATAGCCATTGAGAGCAGTTTCAAGCGAATCTATAGTGGTGTAGAATCAAACAGTACATTGAACAAACTTCTCCAACACATTAAAATTATTGGGGGGAGAGTAATGGGTTCAGCGTATTCACGAACCGCTTTGCGTACACGAATCCATGCACTTATATATAATCAAGGATTACCCAGCATATTTCTCACTATAAATCCTGCTGATCTTCACAGTCCTGTAGCACTATATTTTGCAGATGTTAAACTTAATTTAGACAATATTCAAGATGAACAACTTATGAATGCTTATAAAAGAGCTGAAATTGTAGCATCACATCCAGTTGCCACTGCCAAATATTTTCATTTATTAATTACCAATATTTTAAATACTATGATCAGTGGTGGTGTTCAACAGTACCAAAATAAAAGCTTATTTTGGTACTGTTGAAAGTCAAGGGTGAGGTTCTCTTCACTTATATCTTCTTATTTGCCTTGATCATGATATGACACCTGCTGATATCAAAGAAAATATTCAAGATGTCAATTTTCGTGAATAGCTAATAGCATATTTAGAAGATATTCTCTTTCCCGTCGAGAAGAGTCTAGCAAGAATAAATTGTTTGTTTGATTGCTTGATTGCTTAATTGCTTGTATGTCCGCACAAGGTCAAAAAAATATTCTATTAATATTTTCTATAAAACTTGACCCAAGGGTAATCGGGGTCGAGGAATCTGAATCTGATGTTAGTTTTTCGAGATTTTTTTCGAATCTATTTTTTTTACACAAAGAACCACTTTTTTCACAAAAAAAAAATTTTTTATAAGGATTGACCGAAGGATAATCGGGGTCAAGGAATCCGAATCTGGTGTTAGTTTTTCGAAATTTTTGTCGGATCGATTTTTTTAGACAAAGAATCACTCTTTTTGTGAAAAAAATCTTTGTGTAAGGATCGACCGAAAGGTAATCGAGGACGAGAAATTCAAATCTGAAGTCAGTTGCATAAAAATTTGTTTTTGTGAAGTTTGGTGAAAGGCAGTTGAGGTCGAGGAACTTGAATCTGACTTCGGTTTTTTTAATTTTATAAATGAATAGCATGACAGTAGTTTAGAAACACGATTGCTACGAAAAAGAGCTGAGCGAGTCTTTGGACGAGCGTTACTTGTTATCAAAGAAGATCTCGATGACTTCACGGAAATACATGTTTTCGAAAATTTAAACAGTATAAATCTTTTTAGTCCGAATATATCTATTTATCGTTTTATATTATAGCACCAAGGTCACTCAATACTCCCCAACGAAACTCACAAGATAATATTTATAGAGCCTTACGTACTATCAATTTAGAAACTGGTAGCCAAAATGAATCTCAGTCTCCTGTTTGGGTAACACCAAGAAAACAGCAACTATCTCCATTGGTTCCAGGCTGTTCGTCAACGATTTCTTTTGGTTCTCCATCTCGACATCAATCATTGCGAACGCCAACTCATGGTCAATCAACATCAGGTATGATATTGTGTATCATTGAAAAAAGACAGAAAATTTAATTTCTGTTTTAGATATAACTATTTCAAATAACAATGCAAATTTAACACCAGCTTGCTTATTTGCTCCAAATCCATCGTTGCCTAATTTTTATCACGATTTCGAGCAGATGTAGTGCAAGTGGTTGAATTAGGCAACAGGCATAAACATATCGACACTTGCTATAAGTATTGCCATATCAGAGGAGGTAAAAAAAAATTTGTCGCGGGCGTTTGCCACGCAAATTAGTCCCAATTTCGATGATCGATCCAGAAACTGGTCGTATTTCAATGCGTCGATCGGATCCAATGATCAATAATTTTAACGAGTATATTATAGCAGCTTGTCGTTCCAATATGGACATCAAATTTATCTGGACTGGTAGTGATGCAAAAGCGCTCGTTTATTATATTACTGGTTATATAATACAAATGAGTCTCTCTTTTCATGATACACTTTCTCTTGTACAAAAATGCATTACATCTATCATGAATCCATCTCATCAGACGAATCAACAAAATTCAATTAAAAAATCACGAAAACTTGTTTTGCGGTGTTATAATACATTTGCTTCTCAACAAGAGCTATCTGGAGTACAGGTTGCTTCTTATCTCATGAACTGGAATGACCATTACACAACACACAAATTTCAAGGTCTTTATCTAATTCAAACTGAACGATATTTACAAACGCAGCTAAATGAAATACGTGCAAAACAAAAACTAACAGTCTTAGCAGAAGGTAAGTAGTTTTTTAAAACTAATACTTATTGTCTTCTTTCTTTATATAGATGTAACTAATGATGACGTATACGATGATGAAACTACTAATGATGAAAACAACGATGAAGAACATTTTCAAATTCAATCAACTGATTATGATAAAAACTACGTACTTGTTAATACAAAAATTGATTACCAATATCGTTCTGATATTCTCAATGGCATGTGTTTATATGACTTTGTGAGCAACCTATACAAGAAAAAGATGAATGCGGCTGATTTAAAATATTTATCAACGAATATAGATTCACGACAAAAAGATAATCGAAGTGATCGACCAGCTAATGAACGTTATCCTTTCCAAAGCCAACATCCACAGGCAAAAACATATGTTTTGATGAAATCCAGTGAAACTCATGTACCGATTCTTTATGGTCCAGAAATTCCTCGACAAGATCGTGCTGATACTCGAGAACGATATTGTCGAGCTCTCCTCACATTTTTCGTACCCTGGCGTACCGTTGCTGACCTTTGTGACCTCAATCAGTCATGAGAAGATGCTTTTCAATTTCGACAAGAACACATTTCCATTCGCTCATGGAAGATTCTAGAGAATATTCAACTTTTACATGAATGTAATAAGAATCGTCATGAACACCTTCTTCAAGTTATTACTAAAGTTCAAACTGATGATAATGAAATCGATCCGGTGCTTTTACTTTCAGATCAAAATTTTGATGGCGAAGACGATATAGAAGACAATGAAGCCTTATCAGAGTTGTTAAATAACATAGATGAGTATACAACTACAGCAATTAATGCCAGTAGAGGAATAATAGAAGATCAATATATTCAAGAAACTATCGAGGCAGTCGAAAAGGTTGGGCGATTTAGTGACATAAACAGTAAGTCATAGTGTGAAATGATTAGTGATCTAATGTAGAAAATAAATATGAATTTTTTTCGTAGTTCGTCGTCAATTTTTTTCAAATGAATTGATTGATTCTACAAATCAACAACTTATACCATTTGATTCCGCAACAAAAAATCTTGTTGCTCTAAACAAAAAATGGCAAGGACAATTGAAAACCGAAAGAGAACGTGTTCGACGGACTTTAATTACCGGCAACTATGACACACCAGATGATTCATTAGACTAACGTGTTGCAAACGATGCCATTGTAACAATAATGAATCCAAATAGTAAAAATAATAATAATCATGAAATTTCTGGCTCAATTCTTCCAGTTATCACAGTAACAACCAACTTTCCCACACAAAAAAGTATCGCCGATGAATTTACATTAAACAGAGAACAACGTGCCGCATTCATGATCATTACAAGTCATTTTGATGGTGATAGTTGATGTCGTACAGGTATTTTTTGCAATATAGCCTATTAAAAATTAATATTTCTCGTCTTTCTAGGTCCAAATAATGGTCAACTTATAATGTGCATACCAGGATGTGGCGGTACAGACAAATCACAACTTATTCGTGCTCTTAGTAAATACTTTGTTATCACCAAGAGGATGCAGATGTTGCGAAAACTTGCACCTATTGGAATTGCAGCTGCTGAAATTGGTGATATGACAATTCATTCATTTTTAGGTGAACAACGTAATTCTAGACAGCCATGAACCATCAAACCAGGTGATTCAAAACTTGAAAAAGAGTGGAGACTGATCGAATATCTGTTGATCGATGAAATGAGTATGGTTGGTTTACATCTATTGGCAAAACTTAATCGAATCATTTGCTATGCAAAACATGTCGATCCTCAAATTCTATTCGGTGGCGTAAACATTATTTTCTTCGGTGACTATTTACAATACCGACCCATCTATGATGCACCATTACATACTGATTTTTCTTTACCATCGAAAAAAAACCAGGTAAATTGCCCAATGAAAAAGAAATTCAACAACGTGTTGCACGCTTTCTAATTCTTCAAATCAACTGCGCTGTAAAACTCACTCAGTAAATGCGAACGGAAGATCCTCGATATCTTCAACTTCTCGAACGGCTTCATCCTGGACAATGTAATCATGACGATTATGAGTTACTGTTAACACGAGTTGTAGGACAACCATCAGTAGACTTTCTATGTGATTCATCTTGGAATAAAGTAAAACTTCCTTTTTATTTTAAATAATTATCTATCTTCGTTTTTCCAGTCGCCCATTCTCGTATTCCGAAATGAAATACGGACACAATTGAACAACAAGGCAGCAATTCATAAGGCAGCAGAGATTAGACAAGCATTTATGGTATGTATTCCTCAAGACAGTTGTAAAGGCAAATCAATTGAAGATCCAAGATTAGTTAAAAAATTGTTAGAATTGTGTGATAGCAAAACAGAGGATTTACCTGGTCTTTTACCTTTGGTTCCTGGAATGCCTCTTATTTTAACACAAAATATTGCCATTAAACTGGGTCTTATTAATGAAATGAATGGAATCTTTCGACAACTTGTTTATGAAGAAGATTCTATTTCAACAGACGTTATTTCAGAAACATTTCCCTGCAATACACGATATATACGTAAACCTTTTTACGCCATAACTGAAATCGTTCGGTCGAAGATTGAATGCAATTTCGAACAATTTCGATCAAATCTCGTCTCGATACCATTAATGGAACAAACATTTCGTATTAATATTGCTGATATTTTACCAAAAGATAAAAAACCAAAATCAGATCAAAAGACAATTTTATCGGTTAAGCGACGTGTATTACCACTGGTACCTACATATTCTATTACAAGACATAAAAGCCAAGGTCAAACTTTGAATAATGTTGTTATTGATTTAAAACTGCCACGCAGAACTGATGATCTTGCCGCAATTTATGTACCATTGACACATGTGCAACGTTTGACTGATTTAATTACTTTAAAATATTTCGTTTACAAAACTTTATTAATGAAATCAAGCAAATCGCAACTTACTGAGATAGAAAGACTAGATAAACTATATATAGAAACACAACTCCGTTTTTCTACAATGGTTCAAACATTTTTTCTCTTTTACAAAATCTGCATGTTCCCTTGATTGAAAGGCTAGGGTCTGCAGAACGTAAATCCACCTGTGTCTGTCTGTCTGTCTGTCGGTAACGCCACATAGTACAAATGACCATTTAACAATTATGATTCAATTGTCCATAGTAACTGTCGTACAAATAATTAAAATTATAACAGTTATGGCTAAAATACTCACAGTAGCTATAGTGTAAAAGCCCATAGTATCAATGGTACAAATGACCAAAGCATAGCTATGGTGAAAATGGCTATTTCATTAAAATGCTCATAGTAGCCCTAGTACAGATGACCAAATAATAAGTGTAGTCTAGATGCCTATGATAATTGTAGGAATAAATGACCTAACAACAAATATGGTCAAAATAGCCATGGTAATAGTGGTAATAGCGACGGCAGTAAAACCCTAATCAATAAGTGCATTTGACAATTATGGTATACAGAATCAAGTGATAAATTTTATATTTCCTAGACGGAAAGGATAGGTAGTAGAAAACGAAATTCGTCTGTGTCTGTCTGTCGGTAACGCCGTCAAAATGACCATGGTAGGTATGGTAGAGATGACCATTTGAAACTATATTTCGAATATAGTTCAAATAAACATGGAGAAGACTAAATTAATTATCTAATCACTATGATCTAAATTATTCGACCGGTATCGATTAAAAATGATGATCATTGTATAAGTATTTATTTTGATTAATTTATTATTCAATGTTGTACCAACAACTTACGAGGGAACCATCCGAGGTGATAAAAAGCTTTTCGGTCGAGGATATGATGGTCAGATAGGACGTAGCTAGGAGTGGTATACCCTAAGTTAGTTCGGGCGCAAGTTGAGATGTGGCTGAGATATCGACTTTTACTCGAATTTGCCTATAGGACCCCATCTTCCCCATAAAATTAAAGTTTTCAATTTTGGGGTGAGACTTCGCCCATATTAAGACCTTAGCCAGAGAGTTCATCCACAAAGTCTCAGAATTTTTGGACTGAGCATTCTCGAGATATAATGTTTTCAAAATATCCATGCATACAACAATATGCGTAAAAACTGTGTTTATGCTAACAGACTCATATCTCGGGAATGTTTAGTCCAAAAATTCTGAAACTTTGTGGATGAACTACTCTGACTGAGGTCTTGATATGGGCAAAGTCTCACCCCAAAATTCGAAACTTTGATTTTATGGGGAAGATGGGCTCCTATAGGCAAATTCGAGTAAAAAGTCGATATCTCAGCCAGATCTCAACTTGCGCCCAAACTAACTTGGGGTATACCACTCCTAGCTATGCCCTATCTAACCATCATATCCTCGACCGAAAAGCTTTTTATCACCTCAGGTGGTTCCCTCGTTAGTGCTTTATCAATAAACTAGGATTTTAAAGGTGAGTGTCAAGATAAAATTATAATAAATAAAAACCATATTCTTTGAATAATATGACCAAATTTTTTTGAATAGAAACAGCCCTTAAATAATATAATTATCAAAATTCGCATTGTTATTTACAGTATTATTGTAGTTCACAATAAAATATGAAGAAGTTTAAATAAAAGAGTAGGAGCCAAACAGTCACATACATGATAGTTTGTGATACCGGATGCAAAGGGTTTTCATATTTGAGTAGCACTTTTCTCACGATTGGGCATCAGTATTCACGCTTTGGTATGGGACCCGTATATATACGGGCTGAGCTTTTACTAGTATCACTGTTTTCATAATTTCATTTAAACTCGATCTAACATCACTTCTTTCTTTTTCTTATCTCGCCAGCATTACTGCATCATTGCTATGCACTACAATATATATCTTCGTACTTATTCATATACTAGTTCTCACATTCTAACACGTACGTTTCGGATATTTTACGTTCTTCTAATATATATTGATATATTCTTTCTTTCTCCTTTTGCTACGTTTTTTCATATAAAAAAGGACGCAAAATCTAAAGACATCCTTAGAATTATATATATGTTTTTCCACATAAACAAGTTACTACTCATATTATTCCATCAACAGCAACAAGACAAGCCGCGCAAAGATATTGTGTAGTTTGTAGTCATACAAGCAGATGGGAGAAAAAGCGTACCGACACACGTTATCAGTGCGACGTATGTGACGTTGGACTCTGTGTCACAGGCTGTTTCGAAGATTATCATACTGTAAAACATTTCTAAACACTTCTATATACTAATAGAATTTATTCAAGAATTTTCTTGAAAGTAAAAACTGCCAGAAAAAAGCCCGTAACCGAAGGGTAAATACGCATACAGAAACTGCTTATAGAGGCAATTTAAACTCAAACAAAGAATCAAATGAAATTATTTAAAGGATATTATTTCTGTTTATCATAATTTTATGAAACTTACGTATCAAAAATGTGAGTGTATGTTTCAAGTCGAAGTTTTACGGCTCCCTCTACTCCCTCACAGACATCTCCATTACAGGCAGCTCCCATTACAGACGGCTCAGTCTCAAAAGAGATACTTTTTTTCCTATATATAGCGATTTGAAAATGTTTTGCAGAAAATATATTCTTTGAGTTTAAGTAGCTAGCACTATTTAATCTTTTCCAGCACTACTTACTCGATATCAATAGTTACTCAAAGTTTCCATAGCTACTTTATCTACTCATATACTTTCTTACGTTTGATTTTGAGTAGTCAACACTGTGTAAATTTTTTCCAGCACTATTCAATCGATATCAATAGCTATTTAAAGTTTCGCTAGCTATTCAATATATTCACTAGGAGGCAGATGGAAAAATAAATCAGTTTAAATAATCATCCATTATTAGACTGTATTTCATTTATTAATCAAACAAATCTATATCGTTAATTTATTATTCACGTGGATATATTCAAATTACGGATGATGACTATTTCTCACTCATTTTAATGTAACAACTCCACTTTGAGCAGGGGGTGGAAAAGGGGACAATTGAACAGTTCAATTTAAATAATTTTAACTAATCATGTGTTTTAAAACTATATTGTATTTATTAAATAAAAAAATCTATATTACAAATATATACGATGGCTGATTGTAGATTGGAATTTTGTACAATATGCAAAAAAGGAGTTCCGAAATTCAATTACTGACTGTCAAAAATCATTCATATTTAACAGCACTGTATTAATAGAACTGGTTAAAAGCTCATCATTATGGATGCTGACTATTTTAGAAACAATATTTTATTTTTATTCCGAAATTTTATTAAAGAATTCAGCTATTTAAATAATTTAATAATTGTAAATATCGTTTAAATAGCTGAACTTTTACATTTGAATAGCTACTTAAACAAAAAGTTACACGAATATTGTAGACGCGTCTTATTTTAAGTAGGTATATCGAGTTTTAAACAGCTATAAAATTTAATTAAAAACTATCTCTTTTGAGAAGCTACAATAATACACACCTCCCCCTCCCTTCCTCTTGCCAACCCCCCCCCCCCCCCCCGAATACAGACATTTCTCTCCATTACAAACAGCCACGATACGGAAATTGGTTTCTCTGTTTATTTAGCCGGAATCCAATTGTTTAAAGATATGTTAGTTCTACATTTTAGTGACAAAGGAACCACGCTAACAAGCTTTTTATATCCAAACTCACTTGTAAAATTCTAATTAATTGATAAAACACCTAGTTGTTGATACAACATTGAATGATAAGTTAATCAAAATGAATAATTAAACAATGATCATCATTTTTAAATAGTACTGGTGGACTAATTTAAATCATAATGACGCGGTGATCTTTATGATCTTCTCCACAACTGTTGCAACTATAGTTACCAGATTAACATTATAATCAAGTTATTATGCTACACGCAACCACACATATTGAATTCCCGTTCACGTCTATGAGCAATTATGTAGACATCCCTATTGTGTCTGTCTAGGGCCAAGTGAATCGACAGTTGATGAACGTTACTTGTAATTGTTAGTACTTATAATATTATATTACAGCTTTTAATAAAAAATGTTATATCCCAAACAATTTTAGAAAATAGATTAAATCGTTTTTTTTCCAATATTACGAGTTAAGGAAAGACATTCGAATTACTTATCTGTATAAAATGTCTAGATCAATTCCTCTCACATTGGCACATGCAAAAAAACATACTTCCGCTTCACACAGTCGAGAGCTTAGTGAGTCGAACCGACGAACGTTACTTGTGATATATTTTGTTTTTTTTTGTAATAAAACGTAGAAATTACAATATGAAATGCAAAATGCCACCATTTATTGTGGAACACCCGTTAGATTTTACAGTTGCTTGTATGTCTTTAGGTTTGGTCTTTTGTCAAATATATCTACAACTATTTTTGAGCCTAATCATGTATAGTTTTGTAGAGAATTTCAAGCGCTATCTTTTGATACTAAAAATGTCTTTAATTAAAATAGATAAGAGAGGAGAAATCTTAAAAATACTGAGAGGCCCATTCTTCCTAGGATACCCAATATATTTTGCATTTCCGTCCTCTCTACTAGAAGGAGAACCATACGCCGAGCGACCAATTTAGGTTCGTTCGTAAATATGTACGTACGTACGTACGTTCATTCGTTCGTTCTGAGACTATATTTATTATAGTTTTCTATAAAGCTTGACCGAAGGTAATCAAGGTCGAGGAATTTGAATCCGAAGTCCATTTTTTTAGATTTTTTGCGAATCACTTTTTTTATACAAAGGACTACTTTTTTATGAAAAAAAATTTTTATAAAGTTTGACCAAACTTACTCAAGGCCGAGGAAGTCAAATTTGACTTCAGTGTTTTTATAAATCGTTTTTTCAAGTCTTTTTTGCTATTTCGTGTACGAGAAAATCAGTTATGTTGTTAGAATTTGACGAATGACTATGAGCGGTGAGGAATGTTAGTTTTGAATTAACTTTTTGAATGCATTGTGATTGTGCGTGGGTCTTTTACCCTTCAATGCTGAAAAGAGACGCTTTTGTATATTTTTTTCAAAGAATCTTTAAGGGTAATCAAGTTGACCTCGTATTACATATAACAGAATGTCATTCGTTTTGGACACAGAACGAAAGTCAACTCATTTGCTGGCTTCGAAAGGAAATAAAAAATGGAAGATTTAGTGGGTGTGTTGATAGAAACAGCTAGACATTTATTTGGAGAGTTACTTCAAAGATGAGATTTAAAAGAGTCTCAGATAGTTTGAATGATTTTTCGAAGGAACTTAATTAATGCCTCTTTAAGAATAAGTCCGGCTGATTATCAGTCCCTGGGCATGAAGAAGAGAATAAAATTTGTGCTGCAGAACACACTGTTACGTTAAGTTTCAATATCTTCGATTTCAAAGCGACCTACGATAAATAAGTTAGTTTTTTGGTGTAAAAATAGAAAAACTGATTATAGATATCAACAGATAGCCGTGAGTGACCGACGGGAAGGAGGCCGACAAACGACTAGACGTTAGTTGGAGTACATTATAGTAAACAAAACCAGTATGAGTAAAAGACTGTTGGACAAGTGATCAAGCGATTGGACTTATGAATTAAACGTTTTTTTTTGTCAAGAGATATGAGCGATCTGATCACATCCTTTCAGTAGGCATGCACCAAACCCAACC
Source organism: Macrotrachela quadricornifera (assembly GCA_022393335.1). Taxonomy (NCBI): domain Eukaryota; kingdom Metazoa; phylum Rotifera; class Eurotatoria; order Philodinida; family Philodinidae; genus Macrotrachela; species Macrotrachela quadricornifera. Next base: position 31,548 of record JAJEKB010020739.1, read on the forward strand.
CCAAACCCAAACCGTTTGGGAGTTTGCGTTTGGGTTTGGGTTTGGGTTTGAGTATTTGAGTTAGGGCTTGGGTTTGAGTTTGGGTTTGGGTCTGAGTTTGAGCTAAGCGGTCAAACTTGTTATAAGATTTAAGTTTTAATCCCGGTCTGTTTGTATTGTATCCTTTGTCTTTAACATTCATTTTCATTTTTCAGAGCTGCATGGCCATTAGCAGTAATTTTCTCTTTGAGTTTATTATTATTTGTAATTGCTGCAGCAATTGCACCCCCTTTAATTCCTGCTTATCTCCCAAGAAAAGACTCAACAGTTGCAAAGAGCAATAATTATACTTATTAGAATAAAATAAAACACTACTAACCATAAATCCCTGGATGTGTAATACTCCGGCAAGACTTGAATGATTTTTCATGAAATTTTTGCCAAAGATAGTGCAAAAAACTTTGATCGCAAGCATCAACATCAGTTCTATCGATTTTGTTAATACGAAGTTATGATTCGAACACTGGTTTCATCTCTATTTACGTGTAAATAAATATTCACAGTTTTTTTTGAAAAAAATCAAAATTCTAGAAGTCTTATTAAGTCTCTAAGTCGTTTCTTAGCTTGTTGATATTAGTCGACTTCTCTCTGAAAATGCTTGTACTGAACAATAAATGTTCACTATGTATTCCTGTACCCCGGAATTAGTTAACATTAACAAACTAAGAAGCGACTTAGCGACTAAATAAGACTTCTAGAATTTTGATCTTTTTCAAAAAAAACTGAATATTTGTTTACACGTAAATAGAGATGAAACCAGTATTCGAATCATAACTTCTTATTAACACACTCGATAGAGCTCGTGTTGATGCTTGCGATCACAGTTTTTTTTCACTCTATCTTTGGTAAAAGTTTCGTGAAAAATCATTCAAGTCTTGCTGTAGTATCACACATCAGAGCCCGAAAACGAACCGAACTGAGTCGAACCAGTTCGGTTCGGTTCGACTCGAACCGAACCGAGCCCGAACCGACTTTTTGTAAACTCAATCGAACCGAACCGAACCCGAACCGACTTTTTGTAAATTCAATCGAACCGAACCGAACTCGAACCGACTTTTTGTAAACTCAATCGAACCGAACCGAACCCGAAC
>JAJEKB010020739.1:33176-53541 GCA_022393335.1 Macrotrachela quadricornifera
CGAACCGAACCGAACCCGAACCGATTTTTAAAATTTCAATCGAACCGAACCGAACTCGAACCAGAAAAGTTCGGTTCGTTTCGGGCTCTGTCACACATCCAGGGATTTATGACTAGTAGTATATTAATGTTTGTTATTTTTTTTGAGTAACTCAACATTCTACCTAATATATTCAGCCTCTACAACTGCTTCTTTTTCGCTTTTTTCTCGAATTTTGCTTTCAATGCGTCTTAATCAAAATTTGTTTTCTTTTCATATGAGAAATCTGATAAGAATATTGTATCAGATAATATTCCGACAAAGTTAATAAAAGATATTTTAAAATTGAGACAATTTTACTTTTGCTATAAAGAATTCAAAAGAATCGAGAGTACGGCTATTGACTATTTTTATCAAAATCTATGATGTGAATTTGTTGGAATAATTAAGAGAGACTTTACGACTCCACCGAGCATTTTTCAATAGGGACATTTTATGGTCAAAATTTGACATATACTTTTTTTCATACCAATCGATTTCTCAAAAAAAACTGGTGTTATGAAAAACTTTTTAGACTTCTGTGATGTAATCTCACAGAGTTATAGGTATTGGAAGACCAGGGGGGGGGGCTCTGGAAAATCCTGAAAAACCCTGAAAAAGAGCCATTTTTACTTTTTTACTGATATCTCCGTCATTCTTTGTCCGTTTCATTTGAGCAACGTCTCATTTGAAAGGGCATATGCAACTGAACAAAATGTCTACTATAGCTTTCTCAAAAAATTGAATCTCAATATCGAAAATATTTTTTTTCTAAAAACTTTCGACTTTTTTAAGTCATCTTTTTTCAGTTGTAAGCCATTTTTGAACACGATAAAAGGCCGGCGCGTGATTTTATTATGATGCATCTTATAGAGAATTGTACGCTCCACAAAATTCTTGTCAAGATTTTGAAAAAAAAGTTTCAGAAAGGCTCGAAAAAAATGGAAGAATCTCATAGCATAGGCATGATTTTGCGCCTTTTCAACTGGTATTTAGCAACTTTCGATCACAAAAAATTGAATTTGATCAAAACTAATATCATATTCTGAATCAGCATCAAAAACTTAGTCGACTTATGTATGTTCCAAATATTTTGTACATACTTTTTTTTTCTCGAAAAATTCACCCGTGGTTCTCCTGAAGGAATTTCATTTGTGGCGAAAGGCTGAGGGAGACCACTTATGAATTTTTCGAGAAAAAAAAAGTATGTACAAAATATTTGGAACATACATAAGTCGACTAAGTTTTTGATGCTGATTCAGAATATGATATTAGTTTTGATCAAATTCAATTTTTTGTGATCGAAAGTTGCTAAATACCAGTTGAAAAGGCGCAAAATCATGCCTATGCTATGAGATTCTTCCATTTTTTTCGAGCCTTTCTGAAACTTTTTTTTCAAAATCTTGACAAGAATTTTGTGGAGCGTACAATTCTCTATAAGATGCATCATAATAAAATCACGCGCCGGCCTTTTATCGTGTTCAAAAATGGCTTACAACTGAAAAAAGATGACTTAAAAAAGTCGAAAGTTTTTAGAAAAAAAATATTTTCGATATTGAGATTCAATTTTTTGAGAAAGCTATAGTAGACATTTTGTTCAGTTGCATATGCCCTTTCAAATGAGACGTTGCTCAAATGAAACGGACAAAGAATGACGGAGATATCAGTAAAAAAGTAAAAATGGCTCTTTTTCAGGGTTTTTCAGGATTTTCCAGAGCCCCCCCCCTGGTCTTCCAATACCTATAACTCTGTGAGATTACATCACAGAAGTCTAAAAAGTTTTTCATAACACCAGTTTTTTTTGAGGAATCGATTGGTATGAAAAAAAGTATATGTCAAATTTTGACCATAAAATGTCCCTATTGAAAAATGCTCGGTGGAGTCGTAAAGTCTCTCTTAAGAATTATTTTAAGGATATATGTAAATTGTTTATCTTTAGTTTATAGAAACAATGTTGATTCAAAGAAACATAAGTGGTTAAATCCAATCTCATGGTTCAAAGGAACATTTCTCTCATATGTATCATTTGCGAAGGTGACTGACGAACAATGTTTATTCAAACGGTCGGAACAGGATAAAATGACTGAATTTAGCTTCGGAGTTCAAAGGAACATTTTTCACTCTCACGTTTGTCTCTTTCTATACGGAAACGAACTGTTCGAACAATTTTTAAAGTTCAACTTATTTGTCTTACTAGATATAAATACCGATAGGTCTAATTATTTTTCTTTCTATAAAAGTCAAGGTAAGATTGCAGTTTACGGTCAGTCGGTAACAAGATTACTAGAGATATGTAATGAACGTCGGAGAAGAAGAATATAGTACTGTTTGATGTTGTGGGATAAAAATAAGAGATATTTATTGATATTTCACAAATTATAAGGAAAAGTCCAAGACAAGAACTTACTTAAGTGGACTTAAAATCGAGTCAATTTGTTTTTAAAAAGACAGTTTAAGAACAAAGAACAAAGAAGAAATTAAGTTAAAGTTAGGCGTCAATCACACTAAACAAGTTAAAACTAAAGAAACCAATGAAATCGCTACAAACCTTAATACATACTTAATTGATCTTTTTGAGATGACTTAACTTGAGTTGAACATTAAGATTAATGCGCGAGTCATACAATAGCGTGGTTGAACAATGATACACTAGTCCGATTGAACAATGGAAGATATATATGATATATATGACGAGATTGGATAAAAACAAGTGATGTCTCTCGAAGAAGATATTTATTATAAAACTAGTGTACTAGATTTTTTAATTCTTCTACAAATCTATTCATCTCTATTGATTTTCCATTGACTGACCGTAAACTGCAATCTTACCAATGTCAACAATTGTCTCTTACGTTTAAATGAAAACGCGACGTCATACTACAAATTCTCATCCATCTTTGTCACATATCGAAGATATTACTATACTTTCCTCAACATCATCTGCTCAAGAACAACCAACTACAGTATTATCGACTCAACAACAATCAACTACAGTATCATCGGTCCAACAGCAACCAGCTACAGACGCATCGTCTCAACAATTAATCCCAACATCAGCAACTCCAGATATTATTGAAATTGCTCCAAAATCTACTGTTTGGCAATATTCTGAACGATGAACTGAAACTTTACCTTTGAAAACAAAATGTTTGTTATAACAAAATGAGTTATCTACACCTAATTATGGTACTTCAAGTCTTAAACGTCATTTGGAATACTGTCATAGTATAGAACAATTTGGTTCAACAAATACACCAATCATAACTACCATTTCCACGAAATTGTCGAAAACAGAAAAAAAATTGGACTTATTAGCCGTACAAGCAATTATCTAAGATGCTCGAAGTTATGATGATTTACGGAAATCTGGTATGAAAAAATTCATTGATGCTTTAAAACCGGATAAGAACTTTTTTTGGTTTTTCTCTGATGACTAATATGATATTGAAATAACCTCTACTAGTTCAAATCACTTTTAGAACATAGTGAACTTAGGAATAACTTGATTCAGTGTTTAAAATAAATTGAATCAAATTATGAACTTCATCATCTTAAAATAAATGAACTTTTGGATGTACAACAATAAAAATTCATAGGGAGTAACAAAATTTTGAAGGGACTTAAACCTGAAAGGCAGACATGGGTTCCCTATAAGATAATTATTGTAAATTAAACTAAACTATGTTCTTATAAAAACATAATTGAAATGGATTGTTTTAAAAAGATTTTTTTTGTTTATGAATTCATAACTTTCTGCTCTTGACATTCTTTAATATTTAACGACTCCTGCTATATCGAAGCTTATATCGATAGTTTCAAGGTGATTAATATTCGTGGAAGAAAAGTCGGGTCATTAAGAATCCTGGCTTCTATCAAAAGTACTAAGATCTATAAGTGGAACCACTGAGATCTATCAAAATCCAAAAAACTTAAGCAAAATAGAGATAAGTAGCCTTTGCCATTTTGACAAGAAAGAAAAGACAAATATAAAAGATTAGAATCTTAAGTAGATCGGAATGATTTTAGTAAATCGTAAGAGACTTTGAGGTTATGCGATCAAACAGGATCCATAGTTTCTATATTAGTTTTAGATAAGTGTAAAACTCTGAGGCCTTTTCTAGAATCTTGTAAACTTCAACCAGTTCCGATGAACCGTGTTGAATTTAAGCGAATTGTAGTAAGCATTGATAGGTTACACATACTCCAATAAACCATTTTTACAGTCCATCAAGTTTGGCTTTTCCTTCCTTTGTTGAACCCGTAGAAAATATATCACTTATACTGAATTAATACAGTAGAGTGCAAAAATAATTGCCGTTAGTATTCGACAAAATTATTCCAGTGAATATAATGAATGTCAAAGGCTGTTTTGCATACATAGTGTGCACATCACCGAGAACAGAAATATAATAATTGATAACTGATCCGACTTTGCTGCAGGACAAAAAAAGAGTAAATGGAGTGTTTGTACTGGTATATTCCCAATAATTAAGGCTGATTTTCTCCATATATATAAATTTTATCTTTGTGTAAAAGACACATTTGGAGTAAAGTAAGACCAGCTGTGAATCGCATTTTGCATCAAGACTTCATGTCCAAAGTTTCAGCTCGCTGTAATGCTTATGGCAGGACATGGCCCAAATACTATTGTCTCTATTTGTCATGCTTATCAGAGCCTGAAGATATAATCGAAGACCTTTCACTTGGAGTAAAATTTTATCAACAAGTCGATATCTCTCTACTCTGAAAATTTCAAGTTTTTCGTATTAACTATTACTGAGAAAGTGCGGAAATCAATTGATAACACCATTTGCAAAGGGTAGTATTATAGGCCGTAATCATCTGTTTTCTTACTAAATAACTTTTGCTCGAAGCTCATTTACATCACATTAGATGCTATGGGTAAAGACCTTCGCTAAGAATACGTTGTCAAAAGCACAATGATTGTCGTAGCCCTGGTAGTGTAATGTGATTATCTGATTTATAGAACAGATAGGTGGTACTCGAATCATGATGCCTCCTGATTGACATAACGGCACTTCTGTGAAATTTTTGCGCATACTACGTTATATAACACCTCCTGAATTACTGCGAAAAGTTTCAAAAGAATATATCCATGCACACGACAGATATGGCTTGAAGAAGTCCATGCATGCAACGGCAATTATTTTTGCACTCTACTGTATATCAATCTCAAAAAAAGAAAGTTGAATAAATAAAATTTATCCTATTTTTTATAAATCGATTAATAATCATAATAATAATAATAATAATAAAAATAATAGTACTCTCTTTCGATGATTTCCTCGAACCTAAATCCGGCATAGCAAAGAATTCTAAGGTTGAAAGATAATTTATTCGTAATGATTCTTCAAAGCTTGATAGTTTTTGTTGTTTATCTTGAAGAAATATAGCTCCATCATTTAAAATCTATGCTTTCTTTAGGATACAAAACACAATACCGAAACGTCGTTGTAAAAAAATTGAAACATCTCCATGATCATCATTCTTATCAAACAAAAATAACATTTGAAGAAGCCAAATATTTATCTATTATTTGTGATTTCTGGACAGATCGTAAACCAAATTCATATTTAGTTATTACGGGATATTATGTTAATAAAAAATTTGACCAGTATTCAAAAATATTAAAATTGATGTCATTTAAAGATCGTCATTTTTCACCATTGATTGCAAATGAAATTGAAAAATAATTAATTAGTTTAAAATTATATGATAAACTGATTAGCATCACCTGAGATAGCACAGCACACATGCATGATATATTTACCTATTTTAATCGTCAAAATATTAAGTATATTAATTGTATTGCTCACAAATTACATTTAATTATATGTAATAGCTTAAATTTGTGGGTAATATAAAAAAAAAAGCGAAATACTACAGATGATGAAGGAGATGCTGGAACTGGTATGACTGAAGATGATAAAGATGAAACACAAGCTGGTTTGAGTCAAATGGTACGAACAATGTCCTTTGATACACTCTAAAAAAAATAGGAACTTTACCGAACCTTCAAAAAAGGTTCGATAGATGACAAAGAGCTTGCAAATGTGTTCAAAGTTTAAAGAAAGAATAAAAAAATACACAGAACCTTTAAAAGATTTTACCGTGTGCCCAGGTGAAGATCCTTTTTTCTTCAAAACCTTTTCAAGTTCCGTAGACCAAAAAATAAGCTTTGTAGGAAAATAGGAAACTTTTAGAGTTTCGTATTAAACCTCGTTGTTTCGTACTGAGTTTCATGTAAAACTATTATATTTAATACGAAACTCTAAAGGTTTCGTATTTTTCTACAAAGCCTATTTTTTGGTCTACGAAACTTAAGAAGGTTTCGAAGAAAAAAGGATCTTTACCTGGGCACACGGTAAGATCCTTTAAATATTCTGTGTATTTTTTTATTCTTTGTTTAAACTTTGAACACATTTGCGAGCTTTTTGCCATCTACCGAACCTTTTTTGGAGGTTCGGTAAAGTTCCTAGTTTTTTAGAGTGTACTGATCGACTATCTGATGATATGATCAGTTATGACAGCGACAGTGAAGAAACATCAAAATTAAGCAATGAATTTTCATTCTTTACGGTATTATCTTTAGGAGATCAAATATAAATCTTGTAACAGTATTTTAAAAAAATCAAACGAGCGTTCAATTTGAAGAGTAAAATATGATTTAACAGTGATCACTTATTGAAAATATTTCTCATACGAATCCTTTTGTAGAACATTTATCATCGAATAGACTACATAGTTATAGCCTACAAATATTATTGAGCTTATAGGACATTTCCAAATGATCCATTAAAAATGAAGTGTGAAGTATTGTTCATCACTTTATTTATATTTTATCTAACTATATGTGGCATAAATATTTTTGATCATCATCATCATTCTTCCTATAATGTATGTCCAACTTTAATATTTACCGTGTAAAACTATTGGATATTCCCACTAGTACTCACTGTATCATGCATAAGATGAAACTTAACTATATTGTACAACGTTCGTTTTTTTTAAAGACATACGTTAAAAAGGCTATTTTGGACACTAATTCAGAGGCAAAATATCCTAATAATTCTTTCATTGCATCGGTGAATGAGGTCATTTATTATCAGTAATATTGATCAACACATAGATAATAATAGGGAGGCCGCATTGCTGTGAATAATAGGCTTCTAATACAAATACTCAATGTGTCAAATTATTGAGCAATCACTTGAACATAGTATTGATGTAATTGTTCAGTTTATTTAGCTACATCCAAAAAAGCAGTTAATACTTAATGAAGTGTAAGTGCTATTAGAAAAAGACAAACCATTTGATTCAGTAAATAGTTTTAACCTACATTTTGACTTAATCTTATTTAATGTATAGTTATTAAACTTCTGAATAATAACTGATTATTAGTCATACTAAAGACGTCCGATTTCCTACTAATATGCTTAATGAGTACTGCTTTAGTTGTATGTGTATAAACATTTTTTTATAAAAGAAAAAAAATTACAAGCATTTTGTGATTTCAAAAAAAATACATTCCTTATCAAATTTAAACTTTATGATAGATGTCAAGTAGAATAAGTTTTCAGTCTTGCTATCGGCTAATGTAATACCGAGCTATAAGCTCAAGTCGTATTTTAAAACTTCAATCGGTATCAAGTCTTATATTATTGATTTTATATTTCTATTATCTATCTAGGAACATGATGATGAAGATGATAATGTCAATGATGATTTTGAATCAAGTGGTGAATTAACTGATGTGGCAACGGACGAAGAATGGGTGGATGAGGAAGACGGTGTCAAAGAAACAACAGATAATTTTGTTGAAGGATTTAATATCAATGAAACATCACTTGATCATATACTACAAATGGTGAAAGACGTCATTGATAAAACACGTGAAATCGTTCGAACCGTTAAATCATCATCAATATTAACTGAATTTTTAGAAAAAAAAGATTGATTTATAATGCACATGTTAAGAAATACAAAAAGATTAAACGACGTTTAATAATTGATGTTCGTTCACGTTGGAATAGTACTTATCGAATGCTCCATACATTCCATATTTATCGAGATTTTATTAACGATTTGCTCAAGTCAAAAGCTAGTCTCGATATTGCACCTAAACAACGACGTAATTTAACTCGCGTTGAATTATCAAATGATGATTGGGATATTTTGAAATTGATTATTAATTTGTTACATCCATTTTATAATGCAACAAAAGTATTAAGCAACAAGATATATCTAACTATTGGATCTGCATTATATCTCATGAAAGGTGTAGAAGATAATCTCAAAGAAGAAGAAGATAATGAAATTTTATTTGCTTAAAACAGATGATATTGGATAAATTTGAACGATATATTACTAATGATGTTGAACAATTTGATAATTTAAAAGTAATATAGATTATTTTAATTTTTTACATGTATAACCTTAAGATTATTTTTTAGCTGTTTTCATATTTTGATCCAACAGGTTTTTCAGCTCTTTTACAAACTGAACAAAATAAAATTGAAAAAGAAGTTATAAAATTGCACAAGAATTTTTTTGTGTCACTAGAACCTTCATCATCAACACCAACAAATTGTCAAACAACAAAACCAACAAATATCGATATAGCTTGGCAAGCATTTCTTAAATCTACCAAGAAAGATAAAACTCAAGAATCATCAACGATGTCTACCACCATTCAAGAAGATACAAAACGTTATCGAAGTCTCGTAACTAAATTGTACGTATAAGAAATGTTTCATGAGGATGAAAGACCATGTGATAATGTTCCCGATAAATTAGTAACTTGTCTTGTTATGAGTGTTAATATTTATGCGATTGCACGTACTGCTAGTGGTCTATTTCTTGATGGATATGATCGTAATGTACTACCCACATTTGAACATAGTATTTGGTCATGTTTTTTTATTGATAAAATTGGATTATAGTTGATTACTTTGGATTTTTTCTTATATTCATAGTATCGCGTATGATTCATACTGTTCCATTCGTATGAAAAGTTCACAGTTTAAGGAATATTATTTTAAGTCTCTTTGTTAGTGAATATTATCTAACATAGACTTATACGAATTCGTGTAAATGACCTTATAAGACCACTCGGAGCGATGTAGATACTGCTTTTTCACAATTTGTAAAACGTTTGTGTGTATTTGTAGTAATTATAGTACTTCAAAACAGTTTTTATTAACGTCTCTCTTATCAATAAGAGATATGGATATTCCTTTATCAGCGGTAAAAGAATTTGCCCTCAGGTTAAAGAGTTATTAGAAAATTCGTTAAATTGTAGACAATTTTCTAAATTAAAGTCTATATTAATTAGAGTTCAATAATCTAAGATAGTTTTATTGGGAATTTTATAGACGATTCGATTATTGCGTATCCCTTATTTAGTTGTGATAAAAAGTATACAAAGTAATATAACGTGTTTTTTGAATATTTTAGTTTCATTGATCATCAATTTGAAAATCCTATGCATTTTTGGAAACAATATGTCGTTGATCTTCCACTATTGTCTGAAATGGCACGTTGTTATTTATTAGCTCCGGCAATAAGCGTTCCGAGTAAATCGGCGTTCAGTATTTCCGCACATTATGGAAGAAAAGAACGCTCTCGTCTATCACCTGATAATTTGGCAATGTCAGTTTTTCTCAAAGATAAACTTTGTAATTAAAAAGAACAGATGCAACAAAAATAATTAGTATTAAATTGATCTGAAATGAAAGTTTTTCGTCTTTCTTCATGAAATTATATTTTCTGTTTACCTATATTGAAAATACATAACTCCAATTACACGTGAAAATAAATTATTATGTAACAATAGATAGCGAGATTTTTCTCTCTAAATGAAATTCAGTATCGTTCAAAACATAGGTTATTTTATGATTTCAAATTCTTTGGAATAGAACTTTTTTTTTAAATAATAATTTGCCAAAATGTGTCATGTTTTTTTTCTTTGAATATATTGATAGACTTTCCACTTCATTAGAAATATGATATTTTTATATAAGTTTCGAATATACATAGACCATTCTCAATTTCGTTTTTACGTGATAATATTAATCTCAATCATATAATTACACAAATTAGAATGTACGACTAGCAAGGGAACCGCCCCGACTCATTCCTCGCTTTTAAGTCGAAAGGGTGTGCATTATGTAGATCCTAATGAGCTATGAATATACTGAAAAAAGTTCGGGCCCATAGTGTAGTGCAGCGGAGATATTGCATTATGAAGGGTACATTTTTTCTCGGTCGCATGGTCCCCCTTAGGAACATCAGAAAAACTGACTTTCGAATTTCAAGTTGAAACTTTTTACAGATATAGCTCTTAGAGAGAATAGTGTATTATGAAAGTTTTAGATGTTTCTATTGTTCCTATCCTAAGATATGACTATGATAATAGCACCTTCTCCATATCACTTATATAATAGGAGATTCCGATGTCCTTATTTCAGAATAGGAGCGATTGGAAAAGCTGAAACTTTTACAGTGCACTATTCTTTCTAAGAGCTATCTCAGTGAAAAGTTTCAACTTGAAATTCGAAAGTCAGTTTTTCTGATGTTCCTGAGAGGGACCACGGGACCGAGAGAAAATATACCCCTTCAAGATGCAATATCTTCGCTGCAATACACTATGGGCCCGAACTTTTTTCAGTGTATTCGTAATTCATTAGGATCTACATAATGCACACCCTTTCGACTTAAAAGCGAGGAATCAGTTGCGGCGGTTCCCTCGTAAGATTATCTACTTTAGTACTATATAGTGACTACACATACACAAGACAAAGCTCACAACCAAACCCAAACCCAAACTCACCAAAACCAAACCGTTTGGGTTTGGTGCATGTCTATCCTTTCAGTAGAGGGTCAGCGGTAATTGCGTCGCGTTACTTGTTTTTTTCATTTGAAATATATGAACAATAGAGCTATATTATTTGCTTTTCTTTCTTTTTTTTGAATTGCTGAAATTCTACATGAAAATATATTTCCGATTTCTTCTCTTCTTTTTAAATTTATGGATTATGCATAAGATTAGATTTCTGATTTCTTCTTTTCTTTGCGAATTTCTAAATTATCCATACAACTAAACTTCTGATGTCTGCCTATTTTAGAGATTGGTATTCAAAAATCAGAAATCAGAAATTTAGTCAAAACTGGTACCAGTTTAAATTTTGCCACGTCCTCACCGCACATCGTTTTTTTGCAGTGCGATACACTTCTATCGTCAGTGTGGATTGCACATAAAGCATACCCATGTCATCAAAACCGCCTAAAAATCGACGATTTTATCGTGATACCTCGGCCGATTAATCGTGCGATTAGTCGCAATATTATCGTCCCAAATGACGATTTTTGACTAACATTTTCTCTATTTCAACACTAAAATTGCGATTTTTCTTAACTGTTTTGGCGATTCCTGCAATAATATCGCGATTTCTGTCCATTTTTTTCCGATTTTGCATTATTTTTTCGTCGATTCAAACAGCAAAATCGTAAATATTTTCATGAGTTTTTGGCTTCTTTTACTTACAAGAACTTTTATTTTAGCTGAAATGTCTTCATTCACTTAACAATGATTATTTTTCTTCAAATAAATTTAAGAAAAGTGAACAAGATTTTTAGGAAGAAGAAAAGACAATAAATGATTGGAAAGCACAGAAGAAGTAGCCGAGTAGAAAAAAGCACTTTAAAAAAACAGGAGCTTTACCGAACCCCCAAAAAAGGTTCGGCAGATATGAAAAAGATTGAAAATATTTTGAAAGTTTGAAAAAACGAATAAAGAAATATACGAAACCTTTAAAGCATCTTCCCCTGGATACACAGGAAGATCCTTTTTTTCTCGAAACCTTTTTAAGAGAGGGTGCATAAGATCACCACCCAAAATAATAAGGGCCGGTTGCCGAAAAATTTTACTTTTTGAAATGAAGTAGCTAGTTTGAAAGAGCATAAAAAGTTACTCGGAAACCCAAAGTTTTACGATTTTTGGACTAAGTTTTGGGGTACTTCGGCGACTCACTTGTTTGGTCACGAAGTATCAGGTTATTAAAACCTATAGTTTCTTACTTCATTTTTGTTTAAGAGGTTTTTGATCACAAAGAATTGATCAAAGTTATTATCAAATTATACTGATCGATAGAGCAAAAGATGCTCTACAAAACCCTATATTTCATCTGCCTTACTATGCATTTTCAATGTTGAAAAAATTTATTATACTTAGATCGTACAAAAAGTCCCCAGATTATTAAACAAAAAAATAAAGACAAAGAGAAAGTTCGAGTTTTATTTTATTAAATGTTCAAAGTAGCCACCACGATTATTTATACAAAGTTCCATCCTCTCTAATACTTTGTCAAAAGTTTTTCTAAATTCTTCTTTTGGAATATTTTTTATTAGCTTGGAAACCGCACGAGCCAATGATTTTTCATCTGGTTGACCAGCTAAATTCTGTTTGATGTAATCATTTAGCCAATAATCACACGGTGCAAGGTCAGGTGAATATGGTGGATGTGGCATTATATTGATACCTTCTTCTGTTAAATAATTAATAACATCTGAATGACGATGGGGTAAAGCATTGTCGTGAAGCAGTTTTATACCTTTAGTACCATTTAACTTTCTTTGTTTCCGTATTTCTTTGACAACAGGCTTGAGAAAATTTTCTTTATAATAGTCGTGATCTATAGTCTCGTCATTATTAACAGCATGGATAAGAACAGGACCATTTGATTTAAAGAATATAGAAAATAAATTTTTTGGTTCAAATTTGCTTCGACGAACGATAGTACGTGGTGATTCACCTTCGCCAATCCAGGTTTTGTTTGTTGACTTGGGATGAATCTGCCTATGGTAAATCCACGTCTCATCACCTGTAATAATATCACATAATCGCCAGGAACCATTACGAAATTTTGCTAAATTTTCACGACAAAGTCGGACTCGTTCTTGCTTTTGTTCATCATTCAGTTGATGGGGTATCCAACGAGATGTAACTTTTCTCATCTTGAGATAATTCTGGATAATTTGTTCTATTGTACCATGAGAGAGAGATGTCTTAGCTATAATTTCATCATAAGTTGAATGTGGATCATTGTTGATAACCTGTCGTACTAATTCAATATTTTCATCTGTAAGCACGGAAACTGGACGACCAGATCGAGGATCATCATTGACATCTTCTCTTGCTTCACGGAAACGCTTTGCTCACTCTGCAACTGTTGGATATGATGGAGCCTTGGGTCCCAAAGCTGTTGCAAGTTCTTCGTGAATTGTCTTCGGATTTAACCCCAAAATATTTCGAATTTTAATATAATATCGATTGTATTCATTATCTATTTTTGAAATTTTTTTTAAGTTCGAATTAAAGTTTATCGAAAAAAATACTGTAACCAAGTCTTAAACAGATTTACTATATATACTATTATAGATAAGACATTCCACTATTTATCCATGCACAACACTCTTCGATATTAATTGGTTTATAAAATTGCCCATAGCAATCTGGGAACTTTTTGTACGACCTAAGTAATAGGTGAAATCGACCATTTTTTTATCTATTTTCATACTGATTTTTCTCATTTTTAGCTCTCTTATGTAGTTAGTTTTTAAGAGCCTAAGATAAACTTTATGTAGTTTTGTAGAGCGTGAAAAGGCGCATCTTTTGGTTAAAAAAATAATGACTCCAAAACACTAGCAACATCCCAAAAAGTTCATAACAATGTTGCTCACTACATGCATTTTTTTGTTATCTTCATAAAAATTTATTCAAGTTTTTTATTGAACAATCAATTATTTTTGAGAAATTTAGAATTGTTTGATAGAAGTTTTAGCATGTTTTTGGAAACACGATCAAAGTATCATCTTCTCATTTTGTCTTCTACTAATATTCCATTAGAAAAACAAAAAACATCTAAATCAACATATTTCTTTATGGCTAGTAATTATTTGAGCAATTTAAAAATTGAAGTGAGCAGTAATTAAATATACGAAATAGCAATAATTCTTGAGCAATTTAAAAATATTTTTCAGCAATCTTATATTACGAAATGGATAATAAGTAATTCATTAAACTGCAATAATAAATTTATATATGAGCAAGAAAAAATTTACATATGAACAAGAAAAAAATTATATTTTAATAACAAATAAATTACTGTTTGATCAAAGCCTTTTTAGCTTTAGATGATCTGCCGCGCTTTCGTTTTGTTCCAATTGCTACATTTTTTGCTTCTGGTAGAGGTTTGCAATATTTCAGTCGTATAGACAGCCCAATGATGTGCTTACGAATGTAATTTTTCAAGAATGATGGACAAGTGCAAGTACCTTTTCTCCATTCTGAGACATTGTTCGACAAACATACACATCATATTGAGAAGTAAACCGACTTGTATGTATCAAATAAATTAAAACTACAATTTTTATATCGTTTTACTTATTTTTCTGTTATTGTCGTTTCTTGATCAGCAGGCAAGTAATATATTGTTTTATCACCATCCAAAAAAGATATTACTTCTTTATTTAGTTTGACTCAATTATATCCATCAGTCCACTGTGATAATGCAATTGAAGGTTGATGTTCGAACTTTTTTGAATTGATACGAGTAAGATTTCGTTCTTTTGACCACTTCTGGACTATTGAAAATTCAGTAACTGTAAATCTTGATAAAACTAATCGTTCTCTTAATGTATCTTCATCTTTTATAACACGATTTGTTGCTTCGAGAGCATTATTTGTACTTGGAACATACATCTGTAACCCTTCATACCAACCATTTTTTGATTCTAGCTATTCACCTGAAAAGTATTGAAGAAATTTTTCTTGATCCCTCCACTTTTTTAAGAAAAGTTTTGTTGCAACTTCAAATATCTTTTTATTGTTCGAGACTTGTAGTGTTTCGATGTCGTTCATAATTTCATCATGTAAACTTTTATCTTCTATTAAATGTAACTTTTTTTGTACTCGCTTTCGCATATGAAACCAGCACATTGCAATATTATGATTTTCTCCAAAAACCTTTGAAAATCCATTCTTAATAGCTTCAGCACCATCTGCAACTAGTACTAAATTTTGTTCATTCATTTCCATGTTTAAATCTTGAAGACCATTACGAATAGAAGCAAATATGGATTCAAAATCTTTTTCATCTTCGTTAGTACATACGGCAAATCCGTATGGATGAAATTGTTTGGTCATATCAGTAGTTCCGATAATAAGACAAGGGAAGCCTTCCCAGACCAATTTATACGTTGCGTCGGCATGAATTACATTTGAAATAGTTGCATTGAATAATAATCTTTTAGTTGTGATAAAGAATCGAAATTTATTTTCATGATCTATGTCATCGTAATCACCATCATTAATTTCATTTTCATATATAATCTCGTATTTCAATACCCAAGGTTCATCATCATCGTTAGGTATGACTGATTTTTGTCGACACCAAGCATCTACTTCGCTAAGACTTATACTTGAAGTACCATACAACTTAACTCGTAATGATTTCAAATAATTGGATAATTGCTGTTTTTTAGGGGCAGGTAAACCTTTTTCTTCTAGCATTTCCAATATACGCTTTGGCTTAAATTTCATCTTGAAATACTCATCTATCACTTCTTTTGATTGTATATCTATACCAGCTGAATTCGGTTCGTGATGTAAATGATTATCATTAGTTGTATACATGGTGACACATTCATTTTCGATATGATATAAAACATGAATACTAGCTGGACATTGTTTTCCACGTCTTTTCACCTTGTTACATCTGTAGTAAACCCGCTTTCCTTCTTGTGTTATATTTGTATGAGTTATACTCCATGTATCATCATTTTGTATTTTATTCATAGCTTCATCTTTGTTATTATATGTGCATACCGAAATCCATTTTCTTCTATTTTGTTTTCTTGTTTTTTGAACATTTCTACTACTAGTAGAAGATTCCAGTTGCATATCACCATCGCTTTCGGTATCAGAAATATACTGTGATACGCGTTGTGATTGAGCCATTTGCACAAATTGTATATTTGTTAACAGGTAAATCGATCCCACTGATAAAACATAAACTTCGCTTTTATTTTATAAATGGTGGCTATATATATTGTCAAGAAATAAGAGAAAAAAATCCAAAATGATTTGGAAATTAACATAAAATGCGAGGCAAAAAATTTCAAAAAAACATAAAGAGATGAGGACAGTTGGAAAAAACTATAAGATGGAGGAAATTAAAGAAGATTATATGCACATGTCAGAAGTTCATTGGAATCATCCTCTTCATGTCGCATATATCTTCTCTTTCTGTTCTCTTCGCATATGTGCACATATGTTTTTTTCCGTTCTTTCACATATGGTCTTTTCCCTGTTATCTGTGCGATATAGTAGAAGAAAAGAAAGACAAAAAAAAACAAGTCCATATTGCCCTTGTTATGTAACATTTACCTTTAGTTTAAATAAATTATTGCTTAGTTAGTTTAATTATTTCTCAATTATTTTATTTATTGCTCAGTTAATATAGTTATTGCTAAGTCGATTTTCTTATCGCTAAACCTGATTATTGCTCATCTATATTGTTTTATCGCTCATTCATATTATTTAATTGCCCAATTAAATTTTACTCTTTCTTTATGTATCGTTTGCGTGTCTCAACTGGAAAATCTTTGTTATACTTTTACTTGCAAATCAATGTGAAACAAAATTATATTAAATCAATTAAATATATTTGACAATTTTTTTTGTAGAATACTACGAACACACGTCATCATAATATGAGGATTATGATTGTCATATATTGTTATAGAAGTTTATATTGATTGTTTTATAATTCTTTGCATCTCTTTTACATTACACTGGTTTCTATACCATAGCTGTGGCTATAAAGTTCCTAGATGACTTGATATTAGCAATAATCCATTAGTTATTGCCTACGTGATCGTAACATATTCTTTTTTTTCTTTTGAATAGATGATAAAAGACTACATTAAAGAAAATAGCTGGAACTAGGAAGATCAAGCGAATGTTTGAAGTAAAGGTACTTGATTGACATGTACGCAGTATTTTAGACGAAACAGAGAGAAATAGTAAATTAATTTAGAAAAAGATAAGAAAGCGAGCAAGTTGCATTCTAATTAGTAACAGGAACATATTCTGTGTTTAGTTTAAGGGAAAAACCATGTTGCGATTCATTTATATTAATAGTCGGATTAAATCAGATTAGCGAGGTAATGATACTTGGCAAAGCTAACCAGACTCCTGTTGTGAAAGCATTTCATCGAGAGTATGAATAGCTTTAACAAGAAGTTCATAAGCTTCAGAACTCGAAACTGCTGAATCAAAATCATTATTATCTTCATCCTCTTGTGATTGTTGATCTTCATCAGTGGTTGAAGAGATGTTAGAATTTCTGACAGCTATTGGTAATTCGTCGGCATTTTTACGACGTTCTCCTGTTAGTCGAGAAAAATGTGATCTTTGAAGAAAAAATTTTATAAAACAAAAAGGATATTTTATTTCTCATATGTACTCACTTTATCTGTGAAGCAGCGAGAAATTGATCTGATTCAAATATAAACTGATTCTGCTTTTTAGCGGTTTGCATGTGCTAAATAAGTGGAAAAAAAAAGTCATTATTTGAACAATGTTTATAGTAAGAACATACTTGCTTCGGCTACTTTATTCGGATCCCATTTCTTACCGGATTTCTCACCCTCATGATATTTTTCGTTCAAGTAGATTTTTTGAGTAGGTGTGAATTTTACTTTTGGGCGAGGTCGGAAAAGAGCCCAATCGTCCTTGAAATTGTTTTTGGTAACTGTTGAAATTGTTCCAGCGATGCTGACAATAGATAAGACTGGTTGCAGCTTGAAATTATCACTATCGAGTGCTTCCTTGTACATCATAGTCTGCCTGTCCAGAAGTCGAAAAGATGGTGTAACAATTTTGTGGACACCAATAAGAAGATGTACTCGGAGGCGATCTTCACGTCGAAATTGCATGACATAGTACGATTCTGTACAACCGAAGGTGACAAACGACGAAGAATGCTCATCCCGAGCTTTGGCAATGCCAACGTCCATTATCTCTTCGTCGACTAAAATATCATCATTGGTATCATCATTTTGAAGCTGAACTGAATAAAGAAAGAATCGAGCAGTTTATACATCTTATAGATCAAGAAAGCGACAAATATCTACACCTTTTGCAAAGCTATCATCTTGCCACTCAAAATTGTCATGTCGAACACTAGTTTCAACTGGAACAATAATATTATTAGACACATTCAATTTTGATAATTGAAATGTTTGACAAGCTCCTATCTCAAATGCTCGCCATACTGTGATGTTTATTTCTTCATCTTGTCTTTTTGATTGAGGATTGGCTTTGTTCAATACTAATTCGTATTGAATATTATTAGAATTTCTAATTCCCTACCATTTTGTATTGTTTGTTACGGATGAATTCGGCACACGACATGCCACAAGAGTCATATATCCTGTTGACTTTACTGCCTTTACAAAGTCTGAGCTGGTGACACAATAATTCTTTTCGTTAATAAACCTTCGGATGTTTGATTTTGTCACTGCTGCCATCCTGTCACATGATTCCTTGCCTAACTGCGCATCAGAGAAATCAAATCGACGAACGAAAACGCTTGTGAGCTTGTACAATTGCTCTATCGCCAGAAGAGTGTTTGTCCCTTTGTAACAGCCTGCGTTGTCAGTACGTATATATGCAGTGGTAAGATTATTGTCACCTTGTTTTAGTTCTTTTAGGACCTAAGATTATCAGAAAAAATAAATACGTAGTTACAATAGATCAAAAAGTAGTTTAGCTGAACTTTTACCTCAATTAAATCATGCATGTCAAACTATATTTGTGTTACCTCAGTAACAAAAAGCTCTATTACTATAACAACGAGTGTCAACCTGATCGAACTGCTTCGATCATGTGCAGAGGCGTAGCGAGGAGTTTCCTACGGGGGGACCAATCAGGATAAAAGAAAATTTTCGCTTCGTCAAACTGTAGCTCCCCATACTCTCCTCCAGGAGATTTTTCTCCGAGGAGAGGACCAATCCCCTTTTTCCCTCCCCTTGGCTACACCACTGATCATGTGAGTCGAACAAAGCATGGTATATAATATCCACACTACTCAAAATACTGATAACTGTGCGACCATCCTGTTTCGCGTTGTCAAAGACATGACAAAACGTACGATGTTCATATAGCCTAGTGCTATCAGAAGATGATGATGCAGAGGACAATGAAGATGAGCTGGAGGATGCGTCTGACTTGAGTCGAATAGCGTACGTTATATCTCATGGTAAGCCACGTTTTTCAAAGAAGTTTCTCTGAGACTCTCGATATCTTGTTGGCAACCATTTTATGGCTTAGTCACCCACGAGAAAAACGCTTGTTTCATCAAGCATGTCAAGTACATATCTGCGAGTAACGTCTTGATGAACAGTCCGCATAAGGTGCTTTTTCCAGTCAATGATAAGCTCAATATTATGTTCTAACCGATATAGCAACCGATGGCGCATATTGGCGGCAATATCTGTATTCTCTTCAACAACTGTACGAAGACTAAGAAAGGTCTCAGTGAGATGCAAATATGTGTCACATCTAAATGGAATAAATGATGAACATCTGCAAGCATATTTTCATTCGTCATACTCTTCATCATGCTTATGATGACATTTTTCTCGTTAAAGTAAGGTATCTGTATCGCTCAACGCATATTTCGAACAATGATCAGCAACCCTGCTGTTGTCCGACACATGTGTTTTAAAATCTAATTTCAAGCAATCACATCCGTCGTGGAGCTCTTGTTTGAGACGCACGATAGTTTTCGGTTTTGTACCTGAATAATATCACTTAGTGGTCACGATTAGGTGTGCATGGGTCCCAGTTTCGACTAGATACACAGTCGGACTAGACTGATGTATACCTAGTCCCAATTAGGCATGCACCAAACCCAAACTGTTTCAGTTCGGTGAGTTTGGGTTTGCGTATTGAGTTTGTGTGTGGGTATATGAGTTTGGATTTAGGTTTGGGTTTTGGTATTGAGTTTGGTTTTGGATTTGGGTTTGAGTTTGAGTTTAGATTTGATTATGGCTCATGTATCCAAGCTTCTGATACGACCGTTACTCAAACTCAAACTCAAGCACATACCCAAACCCTAACCCAAACTCTCCTCAATGTTCAAAGCGCTAAAACGAAAACGGTTCAGATGTAGTGTATGTGTAGTTGCGATGTCAGATCCAAACCCATATCGAAATCCAAACTCATATATCCAAACCCAAATTCGAATCCAAACTTGAT
>JAJEKB010020745.1:0-10060 GCA_022393335.1 Macrotrachela quadricornifera
ATTCTTTTTCTGTTGATTCCAGAAAAAATGGCATCAAACATTGCAACTGAATCCTCTACAACTGCAAATGTCGGCGAAAGATCCTCATTACGGCAGAATCTCGAAGCTTGTATGCTAGATGGCTTTATTAGTGAAGCCGGTCAACATCAGAAACTAAGAGATTATTTTAGAGGAATATCAACACTTATTTCGAAGTGGCATTTTTTCGATTCATCTGATCAAATAAAAGATTACCTTGAAAACAATCCTAATATTAAACTTATTACAATTATGTCTGGTCATTTTGCTCGCACTTTGCTTGCACTTATATCTGAAATAGAAGCTTTGCATAGTGTCTATGTTTTTACCATTAATATTGATCGAACAAGAGATAAATTAGGATATGATCCTAAACTTAAAGGAATATTCAATACGGAAGATACTTTGTATGATCAAATACGAAAAGATTTGATACAATTATTTTGGGATGAAGGAACACGTTTAGCTCAATCCAATCACGATAGTGAAGCTCGTGTATATTTTGATGAAGTTAGACGTTTATCCCAACACTGACGAGAAATGTGTGAAAGAAAACAAATAATAATTGGCAAAAGTTTTTTATGCTATTTTTTTTATAAAATTAAATATATTCGCTATTGTAAACAAGACATCAACGTATGATTTTTCTACATTACAAATATTCTTGAACTTCAATATCAGCTAAAGCATATATGCTCTAATATTTCAACCGTCGTGAGAAGAATATTGATTTTGCTCATATCTACTCAATATTATGAAAACTACTTGTATCTTTTAGTTGCATTCCATTATGAACTACTGAAAGATCTTTTTTTTATCGAAGACATTGTTAAAAACGTTAAAACTTGTCATACATCACATCGTTATAATTAATGATCTTAAAAACTGATTATCTTCCATAATTTTGTTTATAAATTTTTAAGTTCATACTTGATCAAAAAAAGAAAAATTCCTATTCGCTCAATCAAAAGAACTAGATTTCAAAGTAAAACAAACGAAGTAAATAAAATCAATTCATTTTTATGATCATGTTTTTCATTTCATTTTGTATGTACATTGTAATGTTATTTGAACCTCATTTCTTTCGAGATTTTTTTTGGCGCATTCTCTTTTCGTATAGATATTGCTTTGTTACCTAAAATGTTTATAAATCCATATGCGCAGGACATGTTTTAGAGTAGTAAACATAATACAAAACTATGAATAAATTAGAAGTGTATGTGAATGACAAAATCATTTATCTTCGGTTGCATAAAACATTACATAAACTGATTTTATTCATCGGTTTATTCAGGTAATGCGACACTTCATACATTGAATATTTAACTATATAAAAATTCAAAATAAATATTGATACCACTTTATAGAGCAAACTCGATACTGTCAGAAACTAGAAATTCAACGTCTTCTTATACATATTTTACTACAACATACAAGAGCTGCTCTTATGTTCAGATAATTGTATCGTTACATTAATAATGAATACTTGTTTACGTTTTCTTAAACACATTTTGAATAAATCATAAAAAATTCTCTCAATTTAGATTTTACTTTTTTCATAATACATAATTATACTCAGAAACCGAAGACGATTTATTTTAATTATACTACATGATTTGAAACTTATTCACTATTAATAACAGACGCAATGTTTCAATAAAAAGAACTTTGTGTTTAGTGTAGAAAAAGAAAGAAAGTAAACAGATTTGTATTATTTTGTTTGATTTCAGCATCAAGATAATTTTGTAATGTTTATTGTTTTAAGATTTCTAGTATAAGAGATTCTATGTCAATAGTTATTTGTCAACTATGTTGTTTTTTAATATCTTCCTTTCTATTAACTTGTAAAGTTATTCGAAATCAACCGATATAAATTCAGATATTTGATGATTGAATGAATTTACTTAGAAAAGTCTATGATTTATTTTAGCTTGATGAAAAAATAACATTAGATCAATTTTCAAAACATTCTTTAACAATCGTTACAGTTTCATTATTAAATTATTCAGTAAAGAATCGATTTAAATATTCTAAATTGTACTTATCATTTTGATAATATAATTTAAAAGAAGAATTAATGAATTATCACAACGGATATCATCTTCACTTTAAGAAGCACAGAGACTATCTATAATAGTTAAGATATAAAGATATAGTCATAAGCATATAAATGGATAAAACGATAGGATTTAACTATATCTAGTTTTGCTATGTCAAATTCCAATGTTAGGTATGCATAGATATTCATTAAATATATCGAAGAAATATAAGAATGGTAAAAGTATGCATTAGACATTGAATAATAGTCAAATGGAGGAGCACGTGTATTTAATAGTACTTTTTTATTAGGGCTAAAATCGTAAAATATTTCTGCCTATTGTAAAAACGAATAGTAACAAGAGTAATCACGCTGATATATCATTAGTAATTTTTAAAAAATCTCTAAAAAATGATAACTATAAATAAAACTCACACATAAATAGGTGCTCATTCTATGATATTAATAATTTTATAACTTAATTCTTTTTATTTCAATCGAATAAAATTTGCACAATCTATCGATTATTATGATATACAAATCATCGTTGGTTATTTACAACTACCATTAGTAATGAAGAGTGATATCGATGAGTCAGTACAATTATTCTACAGTCCTTTAATTTATCGATATCGTTTGATTAACATGAATAGATTACAACTATCATCAAACGAATTTAATTTTATTCATTAATATAAGCATATATAGACGTGCTTATCTTTTATTTTCGACTAAAATCACGTACACATTTATTGAGATAAGAAATCATGTATAATTTTCCATCTTCATTTTAACATTTGTAGAATGTCAGACAATAATATAATATCAAAATTTTCGTTAGGAAGTTCCGTTTATGATTTAGATCGAAATGAATTAAATAATGAATGTCAACGATGGGCATTAGCTCATGGCAAGTGTATCAATTTAAATTTTTATCTTTTATTTTATTTAAATTTATTTAAAGGTTTTGTTCAATGTTATTTTACAGAGAATAATGATTCCAATGTTGTTCCTTATCCTTTTACTATCTATCCATCACCTTATCCACGTAATGAATATGAAAAAGCATATAAAATTCAATATGAAATTAATATATTTGTTCAACGTCTTGCATATGATATTGAATTAATGGATTCAGTTTTTCAAAAGTTAAAATTATAAAAAAAAAATCATTATTTTTTTGTTTTCAAATAACAATAGATATATTTAGTTTGATTGAATGTGATCCATTCATAAAACGATTACGAAATATTTATGATCAAATTCAACAATTACCATATAAAGTACAAAAATAATATATATATATATATATTTCAATAAAAAATAAATATCTTTTTATTTAAAATAGAGTATTGCTGAAACATGTATAATTCGAACAGATTATATGTTACAACAAATGAATAATTCTAATAAAAAAACAAAACTTCGTTTAATTGAAATTAATACTATTGCTGTTGGTCTTGGTGCAGCAGCTAAATTAATGCATGCATGGCATAAGTAAAATAATTAAATTTTTTTTTAAAAAGAATTATTTGATTTGTTTTTCCTAGAAAATTTTTATCACGAATACAACCGGAACTTTTGTCACAAGTAAACTGAAAATTTTATAAATGAAATATATTTATTATCTTTTATTTTATTATTATTAATATAAGTTACCAAAAAATGAATCATATGATCTTATAATTGATACTTTATATAAATCATGGAAAATTTATAATAATTCCAAGTATAAAAATCTTTTGATTTTAATTTTATTTGAAACTATTTTTATTAAGTGCAATAATTCTCTTTATTGTACCTGAATATGAATTTAATATAGGTGATCAAATGTTAATTGAAAAAGGTCTTTTATCATATGAAAATTCTTCTCTTCTTATTAAACATGTAACATTTATTGACATTTATCAATATTGTTCTCTTAATTCAAATGGCATTCTTTATTTGTAAGCTTTTATTATATATTTTAATTAAAAAAATATACATGATATTTATTTGAAAAAAATTTAGTAATAATTTTGAAGTTGCGCTTGTTTATTATCGTACAGGTTATGATCCAAAACATTTTTCTAGTGAAAAAGTAAAAATTAAAATAATTAATTTAGCTATTTTTTTTTTTATTATTATTTATAGGTTTGGCAAGCATATATTATGTTAGAATCATCTTGTGCTATTAAATGTCCTAGTTTAAGATATCATTTAGCTGGAATGAAATGTTTTCAATTAGCATTAATGAATGAGAATTTTTTGGAAAAAATTTTTCAAGAAGAAAAACAATATATTGATGATTTTCGAGATATTAGAGAAGAAATGTTTACTATTGATCAGGTTAAATTTGAAGAAAAGAAAATATTCATTTTCTTATTTATATTATAGGCAATTAATGATCCAATTTTACAACAACGAATATTAGATAAACCAGAATCATTTTATTTAAAACAAAGTCGTGAAGGAGGTAAATAATAAATGATCTATAAATAATTGTACTTTTAGTATTTTTTCTTTACTATTCTTTCTTATCAAAAGATAAAACTTGAAATTCTCTACACAGTCATATATAATTAGACCCTAAAATTATCTTAGATATATTTGAAAAAAGATGAAAAGTAAAACCATATAAACAGTTGTGAAAAATAATGAGTTCGATGTGATGAACAGCCATGCTTTGTATCAAATTTTTCCATTACTTACTTCATCCTATGATAAAAACAAAAGATGCAGTATGAAAATATCTACAATTTAGATAAGACCACTTGTTTTATAATTGCACTTTTTGTTCTCAAAATAGACAAAATTTTGAGCGATCAAATTTCAACGAAGAGAAATTGAAATAGTTTTAAATAGAAGATGAATTTGCTTTTCCTTATTTTTAAATATACTAAAAGTGCAAATATTTATGACTCATCTATTATTAAAGAAAATTTTTTTTGTATATAATTTAAGGTGGAAATGTTTATTGTGGTCCAATGTTAAAGTAAAAACTGAAAATCTTGATTTTATTTTATTACTTTTTCTTTATTTTTGTTTTATTCATAGTGATCGAATTAATCAAATAATTATTGATAAACAATCAAATCGTTATTTTTTAATGTCTCGAGTGTATCCTCCAATAAATTCAAGTTTAGTACGTTTATCTCGTACTAATAATAATAATAAAATTCTAATTGAAAAACAAATCACTGGAGAATTAGGTATATTTGGTTGTTTAATTAGTCAAAATGAAAAATTAATTTATCAACAAATTGCTGGTTCTTTATTACGAAGTAAACCATCAACAAATATTGAAGGTGGCATTGCATCTGAACAAGGATATATTGATTCAATATATCTTGTATGAAACACATTAAAGAAAAAAAAAATATTCTTTCATTATTATTGTTTTTTTTTTTGTTAAATAATTCTGTTAAGAAAAAATAGACAAAAAATAATATGATAAAAAAAAAAGAATCACATGCGAACTAATTAATATATATATGCATTAATACAAGAAAAAAAATCTGACCATATAAATGGATTAATTATGAGTAATAAGTCTTATACCACCCATTTCTGCAAGACGTTGGGAAAAATTACCGGCTGGACATGTTATAAACATAAAATTTCTTGGAATATCAAGTTGTTCACTAAGTGCTTTTACTGTTGGTGGATCAAATCGTCCTTTAACAAGTACCTAAAAAAAAACACATATTTTTATTTAAAAAACTATATAAATAAATAAACTAACCAAATCAATACACATTTTTGGATATTGTCTATCAATAAATTTAACATTTGTTTCCAACATTGATGGAATTTCTCTTTCATTTTCATAAACATGACATATTTTTAAAAAATTTGTTAATTCATTTTCTCGTACATATAATATAGCTTTATTTAATATAGATGGATCATCTGTTTTTGCAAAAAATAACATTGGACGATCTTCAATTCTTTTATATTGTCTATTAAGCATATCACGCCACCATTGTGGTCCACCAAAATAAATAAATAATTTTAAAACACGATTTCTTGAAAACATTAACATTACAATAAAAAAGGTTATACCAAAATATAATAAAAAATAATTAATATGTGCTAAATTAAGTGCTATTTCACCAACAAGACCAGCAAATACAAGTAAAAAACCTAATACAACATGTGGCCATGATGCATATATTGCACGTCGTAATGTTCCACGTTTATATTTTAATATCATATTACCAACAGCAAATAAACACATAACACTTAAAAATGATATTGTATATACACCTGCAAGACTTTCAATATTTCCACGAACAATTGTATGTAATAAACTTGTTACAACAAAAAATCCAATTATTATAAAATGATTTGTTTTACGCCATGGATTTGTATATGATAAAAACATTGGTAAACATCGATCATAACTCATACGACGTATTAAACCAGTTATACCAACATAAGATGTTAATACAGCACCAGATAGAACAAGTAATGCATCAGCTGATATTAATTTTGTAAGCCATGTTGAAGATACTGGTTTAACTGTTGCTGTACCCATTGCAGCAAGAAGATCATCACGATGATTGAGAATTTCACTCATTGGCATTATAAATAATGATAATAATGAAAATACTATAAAAAAAAAACATAAAATTCCTTTTTTTTTTTTTTTTGTTCTTAAATTCAATTCATAATAACTTACATGGATTAAATAATGAAACAACATACCACATATTTCTTAATGTTTTTGGAAAAACTCCAACATTTTGTTCTTCAATATAATTTGATGAAGTTTCAAAGCCACTTACACCTAATAATGCCAATGCAAAACCATAATATATATCAATAGGAACATTTACTAATGGTTTTGTTTTCCAATTTTGTGTAAACATTTTTATTGAATCATATGATTCCATTACTTTAATAAAACACATTATTACAAGTACTGTCATTGTAGCAATATGTATAACAAATATAAATAAAGCAACATTTGCTGATTCTTTTAAACCAAATAATGTTAATAAACAGAAAAATCCTAATAATGCAATAACAGCCCATGCTGGATCAAGACCTGACCATAAATTTTTTCCATATGCAATAGCTGAACCTGCTGATACAACAGCTGTAGCTATATAAGAAACTAATGTAAGACATGCTGCAACAGATGCAATTAATTTTGTTGTACAATTTAGTAAAACATTATATGCACCACCATTTAATGGAAGTGCAAGACCAACTTCAGCATAAATATTACGAAATAAATAAAGAACAAAAGCGACTAAATATAATGATATAAATGAATATTGACCAGCTAGAAAAAAAAATATAAAATTAATAATTTTTTAAATTTTCAATATACCTTTTTGAGCACATATTCCTGCCGTATAAAGACAGGATGATGATATATCATTACCAGCAATAGCTGTTGCATGCCATTCACCTAATAATTTTTCGGTTTTGTCAACTTCTTTCTTTCGATGAACTAAATTAGGAATACGATTTGTTAAAGGTATTGGAGGATTATTACTATTATTAGTCGATGTTGTAGCAGTATATAATTCATTAATTACAGTTGTTGATGATATTGAATTTGATGGGGATTCAGATAGATCGATTCGAGTTACTTCACCCCATCGGCCAGGAAAATCCTATTGAAATTTAGATAATTTTTTTCAAAAAAAAATTTTTATAAGAATTTACCCAACACATAGAATGGCTTGGTGCATTACGAGGTAATACAGGAGAATTTTGTACAATTAAATGCGCTCTTTCATCATCTTCCTTATTTATTGAGCTTACAGTAGTCATTTTATAATCTAAAAGATTCTATGAATATAAACTAAATAACCTATAACTATTTTATGTCTTTTTCTACCATTTATTTTATCAAAACATCGAATTTATATTTTTTTCCATATCTTTGTTCTCGTACTTTCCACGAGATATTTATTTTCAATTATCATATCTTTAAGATAGGAGATAATTATTTAAAAAAAAAACGAATTTTAAACAAACATACCTACAACATATTTAAAAAATACGCCTATGTATTTTAATTGGTTTATTTTTTTATCAAATAGATATTATTAACGAATTTAACATTGATAGTAGCTCCATTTTTGAATTTCTATTTATTTTTTTATGAATTCGTTTCATTTTATCTTCTTTTTTTCATATACATCATATGACACGTTTTTAATGTCTTCAACAGATCTACCTGAATTAGAAGAACTTTTATTTTATCAATTATTAACATCAAATTATTCTGATTTATATACAGAAGTTCAGAATAAATGTTCAATAATTGTTATACCACAACATTTATCAAGTACTTCCTCTTTAACACGTGATGTATTTGAATCACATATATTTCGCCCTTCACCAATGTATCTACGTAAACATGTATCATGGAATGATAAATATGAAATTGAGTTTGATAATAATCGTACTATAAAAATTGTTTATAAAAAAGACGGTGCAGGTGAAAAACGTATTAAAATATTAAGTCAAGAAGATGTTCGGGATAGTATTCGACAACGTGCTTATAGTATATTAATTGTTGAATATCCATTAATTGATATAACTAAATTAAAAAATCCACAAAATGGTTCACATATAAAATCAATAAATAAATTAATAACTTCATCGGTAAATTTTTTTTTATTAATTTAAAATATATATTATTCTTTTAAACTAAATATATTTATTAGGTATCAAAATTTAATTCAGCAACAGCTAGTTATGAATTATCATTTATATATCTTGATTCATTACGTCAAATTGAACCAGCATTTGCACGTTTACGTACAGCATTATTTTTATTTAATGAAACATATGTTATATTACCAAAATTTATTGAAAATGCTATTGCAAAACTTCGTCAATTACGTAAAGAATTTCTTCAAGAATCTTATCAATTATTAAATAAAACATCTGATGATCGAGATATTGAATTAGCAAGTGAAATATTTATAACTGGTAATACATATACAAAAGTTTGGCCAGTAATTATTCAAGAAAATGAAGAAAAAGATCAAATTTTATATGAAAATATTCGAAAACGACAAAGAAAACAATTAATTAATTCAAATGATATAAATTTAAAAATTAATCAAAATGCATTAAATGAATTAAAAAAACTTGATGATTTAAAATCATCATATGAAAAAGCAAAATGTATTCGTTCATCACTTGATTTAACAATAGCAGCAAAAACATTAATGATTGTTGATCCAAAAAATTCTGCTGTTAGTTATCATTCATCAACTAATATGATGCCAATGGCAGCTGATGAAACATTAACTGCATTTATTGATCTCATATGTCAATTAATATTAAAATCAGAAACAAATGATTTTATTCATTTATCTGCACATGAATATTATACAGAAAAATTTCGATTTATTTCACTTCCACAAGATATTGATTATGCTTTTACAACTTATCGAGGTGTTATTGAATATTTAACAAATAGTTCTTCTTGGTTTTAATAAATATAATTTAATGAAATATCAAACCGGTGATTTTTTTTTATGATATTCTGTTTCGGCAGATATGTGTGGATTTTCTTCTTTATTCAATAAAAAAAAAAAATTGTAGAAAAAAAAAAACATTCAAATCAATATTTATGTTGTTCCATTTTCTTTTGCTGCTACATTAGAAGCAGTTGATGAACTTGTATCTTCAGGTGGAGGTAAATGATGTGTTTGTTGTTCGATTATATCCATTAATTCATTTGCCTAAAATTAATTTGTTTTTTTTTTTCATTTTTTTATAATTAAATAGATAAATATATAATTAAAAATAACATACAGTTGTTGGAACTGGAAGATTTTTTAAATGATAAACCATAACTGAACCAATACTAGTACCAGCAAGAACACACTAATATTGAATAAAAAAAAGAAATTATTAAGATTAATTAAATAATACAAGAAAGATATACATCAGAATTTGGAGCATATGTTATCGAAGTAAATATATATTGTTGAGTAGCTAATATCACATTTATTGGTTCAAGTCTATTGAAATAAAGAAAAAAAA
>JAJEKB010020746.1:0-12980 GCA_022393335.1 Macrotrachela quadricornifera
TATAAATTAATATTTTTATTTTCTTTTCATTTTATCATAAATTCATCGGTGTTAATATAATTATCAAAACAAAGACTCAAAGATAATCTATCCGTAAAACTCTAATCTAACATTTCAATTGAAATATATTTATTTTTTATGACGATTTTAAACAAGAACTGTTTTTTTTTCCCTAGATATCATTCTTTATTAATAAAACTCAAAGGATAATGTAAAATAAGTATCCACCCTCGAAAGATGCTCCGAGTATCAATGAATATTATTGCATTTTTAGTATCTTGAAGATGAGTTTTGAACTGTTCTGTGAGGATTTTTTTCTATATAATGTGATTATGTAAATTAAAACTCATTAACGTTTTTCAGTTAATAACATTGACCCACATTTATTTTTATTTTAAAATCAAAAATTAATAAGAAAAAACTTACACATAGACAATATTACCAATGTAACTTCGAAACGTAATGAGAGCGCGTTTGTTTTTTTTTTGGTCTGATATGGATGCATCTACGCATTATTCAAGATATAAAAAAATCTAGTTTATTTAGTTGAATAATCAACAAAACTATTGAATTTGAATTTTTTAATGTTTTCCTATGAATGGATCCGGTCTATGATAATAACTTACTGAATAATGGCAGTTGAATATAATATTACTTTTTTCTATGTAGATTTCATAACATTATAAATCATGTTTTTACACAGTAATGCAGTCTAAAAGAAAATACTTAATATCAAAAGATTTATTATATGGATACATAGTAAAATGTCTCGTCTATAATACAGTAAATATGTTTCGCTCCGAATTTGAGTATATTTAGGACTTATCGAAAGTTTTGAGAACATCAAATAACAATCTATAAAGAAAGAGCAAAGTAGGATTTGAGAAATGCTGATTCATTTACAGGAAAAAACTAATTGAATCTAATGGAATAATTCAATGAATAATTTCACAATCTATATGTACTGTCAAATGTAATTGTTAAATTTATAACGTTAGAAAATATCATATAAGAGGGAGGAACTTGAACTCTGAACGAGAAATGTTCATATATTCACTGTATTATAGATTTTATCTAGGAGACTATTAGAATTATAGACGAGATATTTTACTATGTATTCATACAATAAATCTTTTGATATTAGATATTTTATAAAAATTAAAACATCGTTCTATGAACTTTGTTTAGTCTTAATAACTATATCTCGATGATAATTTTTTTATTAAAAAGAATTATTTTTCATTATATCAAGTCTTCTCTTCTATGTTAAGAAAGTTCCTGCTTTTCCATAACTGCAATTATTTATAGAAAAGAATTGGTTGTGTAAATGATAATCTGCTAGATGATTGGATGGTACAGAAATAGTGAAATTATTTGAGAATAAGGCAAAAAGAAAATATTCTTTAATGAAAAAATTTTATAAATTTATTGAATGAAATACAAACTAAGACTCATTTCTTTCAAAAAAAATAAATGAAGTTTATTTTTATTTATACATATTTAAAAAAGAATCTTCATCTTTATTGTTTCTAAAGTATAAGAATCTGCTCAAACTAAAAAAAAAATTTCCTAAAAATAAAATCTATACATGTTTAGAGAGAAAAGATTTTCACATAATCTTATAAATAAACAAAGTTAACACTTGAAACTGCATATTTTTTTTTTGATATAAAGAACGTAAAATTTTCAAAATCATCCTATAACAATACACATACTTCTATATTTAATAATTTTGATTATTTTTTTTTCAATACTTACATAATTGATCATCAATCAATAAAAATATTAAATTATAAAAATGTATATAATTAACAACTATTGAAGAATGATAAATATATTTATTTAATATATATTTTCAAAAAATACAATCGAAATAAACAATTTAACTTGGTTTATATTTTTCTTGTAATGATTATGATATTCGAGTACATAAAGTATGAAGTTGAGAAATTTGATATCGAATAGTTTGATTTTCAATAAATAAACGTGAATTTTCATGTTCTAAAAAATTAACCCGTTGTTGAATTTGTTGTTCTCTTATTCGATGTGTATCACGTGAACGTTTTGCTGATTCATTATTACGTGCACGTTTTTGATAATAACAAGCATCTTTTTCATCATCTGGTATTACACGACAACGTTTTTTTAATGATATTAACGAATTATTTATTGTAATATCAAGTGAAGAAGATATAGATTGATTATTTTCTTCATCATCACTTTGTAATTGTTTTATATTATTCGAATGAGATATAAAATCAAGATTAGTATTATAATTAATATTAGATAATAAATCTGTTGAATTAGAATTGATTGACGATGTATTTGTATTTATTGAATAATCTAAATAATGACGATGATATGTATCGGATAAAATTGTTGAATAATTATTTGGATGTTGAATATAAGAAGTAGTACTATGCATTATTTAACTATTAAAATAAACAAATGTTTTGTAATATAGTAGAAATAAGTTTATGAATTTTTCTTATTTTTATAGTGAGAAATAAAACATTATTTTGATATTAAGGATTGTGAGAAAGAGAAAGAGGAAAATGAAGTTTATTTATCTTTCATTCATTCTTGTTGATCTTTAAACCAATGAAATTGTTACCCAAAAGAAACGATTGGTTTATTTTATGATCATGATTATCTATCAAAAAAATGAAATGTTTGAACAAATTGATTATACAATTCACAAAGCAATCGATATTAAAATATATAAGCATAAAAAATGAATTGTAAAGATTGAACTACTATTATTGTATATCACACATTAATTTCATTGGTATTACAAATAAGATTTTGAATAAATTTTTATATCCCTTTCGTTTATTTCGATTTTATTACAATTTTTAATAAGATATATAAATGAAATAGAATAAATAATTTTTGTTAATGGATTATATTGGCGTCAAAAGACAAGAATATATGAGAAAATAGATTAAGTATAGATGAATATATTTTTGAAGCATGCAATCAATAAAAATAGATAGACAATATAATGAATGAATTTCTATTATTCAAAAAGAAGCTTAAAGAATTTGCTCATTTCACACGTTTGTTTTTCTTTAAGTCAATATGTTCATAATGATATATTCGAATTACATCGTTTCGATTGTTTATTCATTTCCTGCATTAATACAATTTTCATTTTTTTGAATTTATATCACGCAATGTACATAAAATTGATCAAATAAATATATTTGTACTCATGCATCAACTTTTCTATTAATTTTTAAAATGAATTCTTTTAATATTGGGTTGGTAAGAAAGCTTTTTTTTAATATTTTTTAATATCAAGAATATAACTAGCTTCCAACAATGTATGCTCCATTACTATCTATGACTTTTCGCCAACACTCTAATAGGAAAAGAATTTCATGTTCATAGAAGTCTTGCGTCTTTTGGCCAAAAAAATTAAGGAAATCCATTTCCAGATCGTTTTGAATAAGATAATTGTAGAACCGTAATCCATCCGAGCTCTAATAAATTTTCACGGGTTAATTTTGCAATATGGTGTCTGGCATTGACATGCAAGCAATGAATTCTATCCTGCTTTTCCTGAAGTTTTGTTGCAACTCGGTCTAATTATTGGCAATAGAGATCAACAGTAATAGTGCAATTAGTTGAAAAAAGTTACCAATGAATAATCTCTTTTACTTCTCGCCAGACGCTCAGCATAATTTTCTTTTGGTTAAGGTCTTGAGGATGTTGCTACACTTTTTTTTCCAGCTCCCAGCCACTTTCGCTTGCGCATGTGGTTAACATACAACATCCATTTTTCATCGCCGGCAATAAGGTTGTAAAACCATTAGTAGTTACGATGATACGTCATTAATTCCATACAAGCATCAATGCTGTGTTGGAACTGATGTAGTGACAAATTATGTGGTATCTAAACTCCATATTTTCAAGTTTTGCCTAATTCATGCAGATGTGTTTCCACTGTAATATGAGAGCACTCAAGACGCTCTGCTAAACATCGTGTAATCAACCTAGGATCTTTCTCGATGAGCTCGTTTACGAGATCCATATCCACCTCTAGTGGTCTTCCAGTATGAAGTAAATCGTTGAGTTCGAAGTTATCGTTCTTGAACCGATTGAACCAACGTTGCGCTGTACGAATGGAGAGGATATCCTTTCACCTACGTATGAAAATTAGCATTATAAAATGTTTTGTGCTATTTTCGAATAATAAATGTTAATAATTAGATGAAAACTACTGATTAAAATATATAATTTACGAAATATCAATACTACTTGAGGGCAATCCAAAAATAGTGTCGTTATTGTCCTATTTTCTGATAGAAAACTAAAATCAATTTTTTTACTAATAAACAAAAGAAAATATGTGTGTATTCAACATTCTTTCTTGTTACCCTGTTCTATTTCATGAATAAAATAAAAAAAAATAACAAAAAAAGAAAAAATATAAAATTATCTTTTAGTTTTTAACTTGAATAAGAGTTTAAAAAAAAAACGGTTTTTATTTTTTTGATTTATTAACAAGTGTACAAAGAAGAGAAGAGAGATGTTTTCACTGTTGAGTGAATGAAAGATGTGGCATTGGTGTAATATTTGTATTTGCTGAAAATGGTGTACTTTGTAGTGATAGTGAATAAATCTTTTTTTTATCTTTGAAAGCATTTCTAAAATAAGAAAATATTTCTTATTCTTTAGAACTTATTTATTAAAAGTTTTTGATGAAATTAACTGAAAATTTTCCTTATTTTTTCTTAATTGAACAGACGACACATATTTATTCTTTTATATAATATTAACATAGATTATACACGAGTCAGTAAACAACTCTAAAGTGTTTTATTTTCTATTTAGCATCTGTGAATGGCCGACTATTTAAATATTCTTTTATTATATTTTAATTCTTTTCTGTTAGATAATATTTATCATTGTCACTACCGTTCATAATTCTAGACAATATAATAATGAACTATAGGGATTAAATTGAATGTCTACTAAAAATATCATATTTTTCTAATGTATGGAGGTTATTAAGAGTAATTCTTGGAATATTTTTTTATATATCCTTCTAGACAAAAATAGTTTTACTCTGTATTCCTCATTTATTATTACTATAAAAACACATTTATTTAGAGCCAATTACATATTCTGAAAGCTCGTGGAAATTGTTTATCGCTCTGTAGATATTTTTTACATTGATTTATTGAAAAATAATTTCAACACAATAAAGACATTCTAATGTCCATATTCTCAAAGACTTTATTTTCTCACTGTCATCAAAATTAGTCTTTTAAATTTTTTATCATTGTGAAATTATTATTCTAGAAAAGCAATTATATATCGTGATAGAGCTTGAAATTCTCTATCAAATGGTTTACTTTCTTTTACATAATTTATTTCTTCCAAGTAATAATTTTAAAAAAGTGTAGATTTTTGGTACTTGCCGATTGAGAATGTTTTCATTAGACTCAAAATTTCTTTTCAAAAAATAAACAGAAGGAAATAGCTAAATATACAGAGTGATGTAGAATTTCAAGATCTATCATGACATATAATTGCTTTTCTAAAATAATAATTTCACAATGATAAAAAATGTAAAAGACTAATTTTGATGACAGTGAGAAAATAAAGTCTTTGAGAATTTGGACATTAGGATGCCTTCACTGCATTGAAATTATTCTTCAATAAATGAATGTAAGAAAATATACAGAGCGATAAAAAAACTTCACGGACTTTCAGAATGTAATTGGTTTTAAATAAATGAGGAATATAGAGTGAAACTATTTTTTCCAGGGGGATATTATAACAGTATATAGACAAAATTTTCAATTGATTCGATTAACATTAATTGCTTTAAAAATCTACGATGAAATAGATTTGTATAAAACCTATAATTTTTTTTGTTTGATAAACTTTAATTCTTAAATTACTCTTTTTGATACTACTTTTAACAAATTCATACATAAATAACAATAAGATTAAGATAGATTTTTAAAGTAATGAATGTTATTAAATACTATTTCAATATATAAAAAGACTTATTTTTTCTGACCCAATTGTTAATTATTGCTTTTCAACAATCAACAAAATTTTTTTTACAATTTATTTTTTAAAATCTTACATCGATTGAATTTGATTAATATCATTTGCATTAATACTTTCATTATTTTCATCATATGGTATTTTATAAATTTTTTTAATCTCTGCTCGTCTTATTTCTAATTGATCTCGTGTAAGTTTAATTGATGTTGGTGGTGTTAAAATTGGTAATGTTATATTTGATATAATTGATTGATCAAGATAATTACTATTATTAAGTATAGTATTACGTAAACATGTTAAAATTTCTCCATCAGGTAATAATCGTCCATAGTTAGATTTATGTTCATGTGCACGTAAATATCGATAAACATTTATAATTCCTTCTTCAGTTTTACATTTTAATAATATACATATACGATTATTATCTCTATCATACTAGAAGAATATTGTTTTAGTTAAATAATAATATAAATAAAAAGATAAGTAAAACTTACAACAGTAGCATGTAAATGTTTATTTAAAACAAGTTGTTTAAATGTAAGACGAACTGTATCAGAAAATATCGGTTTAACTGCTTCGCTAAATACACATTCAACTGCCTAAAGAAAAATTTTTTTTTTTATTGAATAAAATACTTACGAGAGAAGGTCTCCAAGTATTAGTCTCCGTTTTGAATCAAATATTTATCATTTTGTAGAGCTCAGTGACGGTGTATAAAGGATTTCTCCCCATGGTGAACTTTTCAGGAGTAATGAGATTCCATACCTTCTGAAAAATCATTATAAGACTCTTAACTGAAGGCTTGAATTTTACTATTGTAAGGACAAAATATGATGTTGTTCGAGGCATTTTAGGGTTATCAGGTATGCTCTTTTATATGACCCGAATAACAATTTGTTTCGTCCTTACATTAGTAGAGTTAATTTTTTCTATAGCTCATAGAACATAATATTCTCTAACAAATAGCAAAAACATTCACCCTACTATTATGATGACAGACCACCAAATGAAAGAGCATCCTTGATAATCCTAGAATTGGCTCGAACAACATCATATTTCGTCTTTACAATATTAAAATTCAAGCCTTCAGTTAAGAGTCTTATGATGATTTTTCAGAAGGTATGGAATCTCATTATCCCTGAAAAGTTCACCATAGGGAGAAATCCTTTATATACCGTCACTGAGTTCTACAAAATGATAGATACCCGATTCAAAACGGATAGAGAATACTCAAAAGTAGTAGTGGTAGTATCTTATTTTCGTGTAAATTAATTAAATTACTTTAAATGGAAATAGATAAAATTGTTCAGGTAACCATTTAAGTTGTGCAACATTAACATATAATGATGAACCATAATCAACAAGTCTAACACGAGCACTTGGTTGAATATTTTTTAATGATTCATCACTTTTTGATACAACTAATGCTCGATGCCAAGATGATTCATAATTTAATGCAACTAATTGTCCAACATAAACTTGTTTAAGTGATTCATAACTTATAGCAAATAATGAAAGTATATCAATAAAATATCGAAATTTTCGTTCATTTTCAATAGATAATTCTCGTTCAACCCAAAATTCACCATCACTTGTTAATATATCTTTAACTGTGCAATAAAATTTTGTACCTAAATTAAAATATATTAATTAATATATTATATAAAAAAATTTTGTTACCTTTTATAAATTGAAATGGTTCACCATCAAGTGTACATAAATCAGGTAAACGTTGTTCAATTAATGATTGAAGTTCTTCACTAATATCTTCATTTTCAATAAAATTTGTTTGATTATTATTAAAAAATTTTTCTTCATCTTTTTTAGATAAATCATAATGTTGATTAATTAATTCTGGTTCATTTAATATATTTACAGTTTTACTTGTTATAAATTTTCGAGTTTTTTCATTAAATTTTGTTATTGATAAACAATCTTCACTAAAAAATTTTACATCACCAGCCATTTTTATTAATAATCATTTATATAGCAAAATTTATCTTTTTTTTTTTTTTTGAAATAATATAAACGACATCTATAAATTTATTTTATATATATATATTTTTAATTTCTATTAGAGGTTAAATACATCGCAACATATTTTATATTAAATAGAATCATGGCGAATAATAATAGAAATCATATGACTTCTGGTGAAAATAATAAAAATAATTCTTCAATTCAAACTTATGATATACATAAATTTTTAAAAGAACATCAACTTTTATCCGAACTTATAGATGAAAATGGAATTTTATTTCAATGTGATGGTGAAGCACCTTCACCATCAAAAGATTATGGACAAATACAAATTAATTTAGATAAAGTAAATAATTTATTCAAAAAAAATGGTACTCTAATTACAGAAATGTTTACATACACACTACTGGCTAAAAGTATAAGAACAGACCGTTTTTAAGTGTTTTTTCATATATTTTTTTTCGAGTGATGACAAGCTGTAAGTGTAAACATATGAAATTGCCGAATATCTTATTAACACACCGCTAATATTTTTACGTTTAAAAATTTTCCTCTACCTAATGCGAGAACATAAAAGGTGTGCTCATTTATATTTTTATCGTAGTAATCAAAACATTGAGTCTGACAAGCGATTTTTCGCATTATTTTCGGCAACTTAAAATTAAAAATGAGGAAATCTGATCACACTGACTGTTCTTATAATTTTGACCAGCACTATAATTTAGAATGAGGATGAACGCAGCCTCAATTATAGCTGGGAGATAACAAATAGGCATCAATTTGTTTATATTTTTTTATTTTGTAAGGTTATTATTCGTTGGTGGAAAATAACTCTTCGTAATATCGAAGGTTCAATTTATCCAGGTGAAATCAAAAATTCTTATGAAGATTTTTATCATGATGAAATTGCTCAACGTGAAATATGGCGTATATTTGGACAAAAAACTCTTGATTATTGTTTAAATATAGTTTGTGGTCAAATTGATTGGTTATCACGTTTACCATTAAATATTCAAATAAAAATATTTTCATATGTTAATCTTGATGATATACCACAATTATCATTAGTATCAAAATTATTTCGTCAAATATGTCGTCATAATGATCTTTGGAAATTATTTTATATAAGACAATATGGTTCTTATATATTAGAAAATAAAGATTTAATACATTTAGCTGATAGACGTGGTTGGCGCCATGTATTTTTTACTAATAGATTAAAATTACAAATGGAATTACGTCGTGAAGCTCAATATGATGATAAACGAGAACGTCGAATGCATATACAACCAAGTCCACCAACAACACCACGACAACAACAACAACAACAACAACAAAAATCTGTACGTCGTCATTCATCTGCAATAAAAAAAGAATTTCCATCATTATCACCATTATCAAATCGTGAAGGTTCATCTCATTCAAATTTTAATGAAATAAATGATACACCAAGAACACTTTCACCATCTTTATCTATACGATCAAATACAGGAAGTATAACTTCAACATCATCATCGATTTATTAATTAATCTTTCTTCTTTTTCTGTTTTTCTTGCTTATACTTCAGTGCAATTTTCTTTTTTTTCTTTTTGCTTATATAAAGTCAAGAATATTGTAAAAATAAAAAATAATATTTATATTATCATTTATTAATTTCATTTTTGCAAAAAATTTTTTTTTTCGTAAAATGTATTGTAATAAAAATACTTATACAAGAAAAAAAAATTTCATTTGTACTAATAGATATATAATACTTAATATTTGCTTTACTATTGATTGATTGTATAACATAATTTTGATGTAGTTTTAAATGAAACATTAAATTTTTTAATAAGTTCTTTTTTTAATTCAACTGTATCATCATCATTATTATCAAAACAATTTTTATCAATATATAAATCACGAAGAATTTTAATATTAAAAATATTTGATGGTAATGTTTTTAATAAATTATCATCAAGATTTAAAAGTGTAAGATTTTTAATATGATCTATTTTAGGTGAAATAGATCGAATTCGATTACTATCAAAATAAAAAGATATTCCACGTTGTGCTTCATATCCTAATGTTTCAATATCACTTATTATTGTTAATTTATTTTTTGACATATATAAATCAATTAAATTTGGTAAATTTCGAGGAAGATATTTAATTGAACACCATCTTACATCTAATGTTTCAAGAAAATAAAGACCATGAATTGGTTGTATTGAATGAAGATCAGGATTATTACTTAATGTTATTTGTCGTAAT
This sequence comes from Macrotrachela quadricornifera, assembly GCA_022393335.1. Lineage (NCBI taxonomy): Eukaryota > Metazoa > Rotifera > Eurotatoria > Philodinida > Philodinidae > Macrotrachela > Macrotrachela quadricornifera. Next base: position 10,262 of record JAJEKB010020746.1, read on the forward strand.
AATCGAAGATTACTAAGACTATCTGGTAAGTTTTTTAATTGATTATCAGATAAAGATAAAAATCTTAATGAAGATAATTTACCTATTGTATATGGTAAATGTTTAAGACCAGTATTTGTTATTTCTAATGTTTCTAAGTTTTTTAATTTACCAATTTGTTTTGGTAAATGAATAATTTTTGTATTAGAAATATGTAATTCTATTAATGATGATGCAAAATGTTGAATTTTAGATGGAATTCGATAATTACATGGATAAAAACATGTATTTTGTACAATTAATCTTTTTAAATGTTTTAAACAAAAAAATTGAATTGGTATACTATTTTCATTAATAATTTCTATATAAATATTTCCATCCGTATCCATTGAACCATGTGTTTTCTGATTTTTATTTGTACGTAGATTAAGAGGAATATCAAATGTCATATTTCCAATAACATATTCATCATTTGGAAATATTGAACAATCAATATATGAATAAGGTTGAAAAATATTCTCTTTTTCTAAAAAAGACTTTTTATTGAATATAAATTTTGTTTTTTTAATTATTAAATTACTTAATTGGTTTTTATGATGATGTGCATTAACAAACCAATGAATTAATATAAAATAAACAAAGGAAATAGATCGTATCGATTTTTTCATTGTATTGGGGATACAGGGAAAATCTAAAAATATTTCGTGTATATGTTATTAGTATACAATTAAATGATCTAGGAATTTCTATTATTATTAAACTTGAATACTTTTATTTTTGAACATTTTTACCTGAAGAAGTTATTTGATTTTAATAAGATTTGCTAAAGGAAAAAAAAATATGATGACAAATGACCTTAGAAATAAGTTTAAAACGTGAATACATTGCAATCTATTTGACAATATTTAACTATATACAAAAATATTTGATAAACATTTTATTTGGTAATAACCAAGTTCTTTATGTATCAATATTAAATAGAACGCAAACAATAAAAGAGTACATTATATTCACACGCATTTGGCAGCCTTTAACAGTATGGCGAGTAGGTGTGCATGCGATTATTACTAAAGAAAGTTTGAATCATATTTGCGACATATAAAAAGGAAAGGAAAACGCTAAACTATTATAAGTGTACGTCATTCTTTTTTTTTATTATTGATCTATCAATATTGATAAATCATGTGATTATGTCTTTGACATATTTTTAATATTTTTCTTTCCAACTATGATTTTATACTTAATACGCAAATAAATAATTAAAAAAGAAATCATTTATATTTTTCAATGATTTCTTCTTATAATCATATAACAAAAAATAAACACAATCAAAATATTTAGTTTAAATTTTATTTAATAATCAAATAATATACATTAGATCAATCATTTTGCAGCTTCTTCTCGTTTTTTTTTCTTCAATGGAAATGTGCATTCATTATATGATCATATATCAAAGAAGAAACAATCGGTCATCTCATTAGAATATCACAAAATATATGCTTAATATTTTATTCTAAAATTGCAATATTTCTCTCTATTTTTTTTACTTTCAGGGCATGTATAAGTATGTATTAAAAGTGAAGAGGACATATAATATAATTTGTACTACTTCACGAAGCCTTTTATTAATATACTCAATGTAATGTATGTATATCAAGGGCGCAAGATGATGTCATTTCTATTTATAGAGATAATTTTAAAAAGTAGCGACGTTTAAATATAATTATATATTAATATATGAAAATGATTTTAAAGATTTATTTAATCAATAAAATAATGATAATTAAGAAAATTTATCTATAAAAAAAAGAAAATATTCAAATAAAAAATGTTAACAAATATAAGATAAATGGATTTGTAAAAGTATAATCATTGGATCTTTTTTATCAAAACAACATAATCTTAAATTTGGATTTGTAATTTTAAATTTATTAATAACATCTTTTATTCTTTTAAGACTAAAACGATTATTTCGTATAGATAAATAAGAAAGTGTTTTAATTTCATAGATATTGAATGGTAAATACCGTAATTCATTATAATTAAGCTGAAGTATATTAAGATTCTTAACTTGATCAATTTGATATGGAATAAAATCAATTTTATTCTTATGAAAATCAAATTCTTTTCGATTATTTGTTCCATAACCTAATGTTGGAATACCCATAAGATCTTTTAATTTATTATGTGACATATATAAATCTGTTAATTTCGATATATTCAATGGAAGTTTTTCTATTGAACAATGTTTTGCATTTAAAATTTGAAGAGAAGGTAAATTATTAAGTGATTGAATTGAATGAAGATGAAAATTATTGTTTAATGTTATTTGTGATAATAATGAAAGTTGATTAATAGTTGATGGTAATGATGTTAAATTATTATTTGATAAGTCTAATATTTCTAATGAAAATAAATTACCAATAAAATCTGGAAGAATTGTAAGATTTGTATTTGATAAATCTAATGCTTGAATATATTTTAATTTACTTATCCATTCTGGTAAATAAGTAATCATAGTTTTAGTAATACTTAATTCAATTAAAGAATGTCCAAATTGATTGAGTTTTTTGGGAAGTTCAAAATCCAAATTATCAATTGGTGTATTTTGTATATGTAATTGTTTTAAATATTGTAAACAAAATATTGAAGATGGAACAAATTGTTGATTGACAATTTTTAAATAATAAATATTTCCATGTTTATTTGTTTTAGCATATGTTAATGTCATATTAATTTG
>JAJEKB010020748.1:0-38771 GCA_022393335.1 Macrotrachela quadricornifera
GTTGCATTTGTGATGTTAGTTGGGAGTTGAGTGGTAGTTGTATTTGTTAATAAAGACGCATTTTGGCATGCTGTACTAGCATTGATTGATGCATTGGTTGAAATGCAATTGACATTAAATGCAGCACCACATGTTGCTATATTTTGATTGCAATAATTCGTCGTACAGAAGCACCCACAGAATGTATATGTGATACAACCCGTCGTATATGACTCGTAGTAGAGCATACTTGTAGGACTTTCGTAAATTCGAAGTGTACTGTTCGGTCCATATAGGGAGTTTGATCCATTGTTGGCGTATATTATATACCAAAGGAGAGCCTTGGACAGCTCCTGCTGGTATTCTTCGATGCCAAACGAATATCTGGATCCACTCAATGAAAAGTCGACAGCAAGGACGAAACAGAGTACAGTATTGTTCCGTAAGTACTGCTCGCACATTGTTTGATTCGCGGTAGGATAGGACCAAAGAAACGAATAGTATGACAAACACCAATAGTATAGTGATGTTAAATTGTAAAGAGAATACGGGCCAGATGTGTTTTCATAGCAGGTTATGGGGTTAGAGAGTGTCGGCAGAATGTTTTGAGGAAGCGGCGCTGGCGTTGTATTTGCTGCTCTCATTGCATTCACAGATGCGACACAGGAATTATAACTCGCCGTACAGTTGTTCGCTGCACAGATACAGATCGATGTATTAACTACGCTCTAAGAAGAGTTAGAATTCAGTTTTATGAAGTACTAGACACTTCATGTTCCTATGAAAACCTATAGACTACTTACAGATTGGAAAGGTCGTGGAGAACAAGTACCATAACCAATGTCAGTAGTGTTTGATGTTAGTCCAGATGAACAGTTTTGAAACGAAATGATTGACTTGAAAGTGTTTGTAAACTGAATGACAGATTTACGTGTAGCTGTGCTCGGCCAGATCGAGCCACTGCTATTTCCGACTACGGTATCCTGTTCAATCACACAAAGATCCGCGTTCATGCCGCTACTATATAAGCCACTACAAGTAATATTTCTATTTGTGTAGGAAATCGTAGAAATATTCACAGGGAAAAATGGTAAAGCCCAGCTCAAAGTGGAAGTAGTCAGAAGAATAAGAAGTGTCAGCATTGTAACCGTACAATGAAATATTTGAAATAAAATGTAAAGAAAAAGACGAAAAAATTACTCTTTTAAATATTATAATTTTGGTGAAAGAGTAACTTTAACGTTGTTTATATTATGACTATTTCAGGCTCTTGAAATAACACTAACGGCTTATTTAAACGCTTGCACGACTAAGTGCCACAACAAATCATCATCGTCTTTCGCTGAAATTTACTTATTTCTTACAGTCGTCAGTTTGTTTTTAGAAGTTCGAGATAATGCTGTAAAAGAAAAGTTGAGTAAAAATGTACTGATAGCAGCAAGCTAGAAAAAATTTTACAGAACATACGTGTCGACTACGCCAGGGAATTATATAGCAAATTTCTTTGGCGGAAGAGCCACTACTGTAGTACAAGTATAGCGATTCTTGTTAGAGAGGTTATATTTTTAAAAGATTTCTTGAGGGTGAGAGTGAAGGTGTCGGTAAGTGTAGGTGAGATCATGAATCTAAATCTGGGTGTGGATGTTGTTGTGGGTGAAGCCATAGACGGGATTAAGGTTATCGAACGGTTTCAATGGCGATTTGAGTGTAAATCTGGGTGTGGGTGTGGACGAAAATGAGTTAGAAATACACTTCCTGGACCCATATTCTGAGAGCGATGTTCAGTAGAAGGTTAACATGCATCTGAGACCTGCATCCACGCTGTTATCCACATTAAGAGTCGCATGGGATGTTTTTCATGATATACGTTCGCGTGGTGATTATTCCTAGTACTGAATATTTATCAACCCCAATATTTACTCACGTTGTCTATTTAAACACGGATGAAAACTGATACAATTTGTAAGTTCATTATAATCGAGTTTTGGCAGTATAATGGTAGTGTTTTTTCGAAATGAAATTACTTCGATATGACCAAAATTTCTCATATTGTTATAGGCAATTTCGTAAACCAATTAGTATTGAAGTGATTTTGTACATGAATGAATAATGGAGTGTATTGTTTATAAATATACATAGTTAGCTACAAAAGTTTCTTCGTCTAGTTCTTTTGGAAGTTGTAATTTGAGAATATCTACTCTGTTATATTCACTAAACATAACTACGATTATGTGCAAGATTTCAGACTTTCACAAGTTACCCACCTTTTTTTTTTTTTGGATCATCCTCATATAATATTTGATATGAGTTTTCAACTCTTACCTGAACAATCTCGCACTATGATTTTATATGACTGAAAAAGTGGTTTAATATACAATGATAACCACGGCTGTTTGGCGAAAGCATGGAGGATCAAATACCTTTTTCCGGCACAGTCTTCCATTGGTTTCATGAGTTCTAGCAGAATAATTTTCGTTTTGAGGATGCTGCCCTTTCAGGTCATCCCTTAACATCTGTCAATGAACAAACAATTGGTGTTGCAGAAACAGTGATTGATAATGATCCTCATCCAACATATCAACAAATAGGATACGCCTTGAGTATTAGTGCCACAGCAATCAATTCAATTATTTATAATTATTTAAAGTTACGCAGAGTTTGTGCTCAATGAGTACCACATCAGTTAACTGATGACCAAAAGCAATTGCGTATTCATTTTTGCCGACATTCACTGAATAAATTTCAAGAAGGACAATCTCGATGTGTATATGGCATTATAATTGGTGACAAATCTTACTTCTATCATTATGATGCAGAAATAGAAGAGTAGTCAAAAGTTTGAGTGTCAAAAACTGAATCATGTCCAACTAAAATGGATGGAAATAAAAGTTCTGGCAAAATAATGATGGCTATTTTCTTTATGAAATCTGGCTTAATCAAGTCGGTATCAATAGAAGCTGGTATGTCAATACTTGCCTATCATAAATCTTCTAAGCTGCGTCAGAACAAACACAAGCGCGTGGTCTTCGAAAGTTTCATTTTCATGATGATAATGCAAAGCCACATTGAGCTTGGATTGCTAAAGAATTTTCGACCAAAAATCATGTAGAATCATATCTAAATTCTCCATAGTCTTCAGATTTTAGTTCCTGTTCGCAAAACTCATGAATGAACTGTGTGAAATTCAGTTCAACGACGATAATGCAATGCTAGCTACCTTAGAACGAGTCGTTAATAGTCTCACAAAAAAAGATTCTAGTCACTACGTCAAAGACTGGTTTAATCGAATGTACAAGTGCATTAATGCTGAAGGATAGTAGTTTGAAAAAATGCACTAGACTTAATCTTTAAAAATTTATCCTAAGGATTAATGAGTAACGTTTGCAGTGCCTCATATGGATATATTTAATCTATTTCGGACTCAATAACAATATTTTTTTTTTCAAATAACTTGAATTTGAACTAAACAAAAAAACTTTAAATGAATAATGAATAGAATCGATATGATATAAAACTTGGAACTATTTTGAAGATAAACCCAAAAATAATTCACGAAGAAATTGTAATAGCTTTGAAATCCTAGGTACCATCATATCGAACAGTTGCAGAGTGGGCAAAGCGTTTTTGTGAGGGAAAAGAAGACGTCAATGATGATCCTCGATCTGGTCCTCCGACTTGCAAACTGACAAAAGAAAATATTGAACTAGTACAAGAGCTTATCAAGAATGATCTACATTCGACTTATGATAAAATTATAATTGGGACATTTCTCTCTCATGGTACAATAGAACGAACTATCTAGGACTGTCTTACAATGAAAAAAATTGCATCATATTGAGTACCTATCAACTGACTGATGAACAAAAGCAAAAACTTGTTAAACTTTTTCGTGAAAATCTGGTGACTTTTCATGATGGATCCCGACGATTAAGTGATATTATATCATATGATGAAGTGTGCATTTTTCGTAGACAAATTAATCGCAAGTCAACGAATGCGAGTTTGATTGATAAAGATGAATCAGCAACAGCTGTTGTTTGTCGAAGTAAATTTGAGCCAAAAAATCTATTTTGTATATTCTTTAAATCAAATTATGCTGTTCTTATACATGCCGTTGATGAAGGCAAGATTATAGATTATAACTATTAAATAGAAAATTGTCTCAACACTGTTATCAAAGAAATATGAAAACAAGCAAGTCAAATGGTATAAAAGATATAAAATTGTTTTTGTCATTGTACATTAAAAACATGCCAGGTAGAATATTCGATAAACTAAAACCGTTTATCGTATTAGAGATATTGCTTGAAATCTATTTAACAAAAATGAGATGTAATGAGTTTGTGGATAAAGTGTATGCATGACAGTCAAATTGATTTGTTCATTCTAAAATATTTGTTATTTTGACATTAACAAGAAAATGACATTGATGGCATTTTACATATGTTCACTAAAAAATAATTTAGTTGCATGTTTTCAACAGATTTTTTTCATTATGATTTATAGTTTCTAATCAGACATTAAATAAAAGTATAGTTACAATAGTTAAACTTTCAACTCAAAGAGAAATTGTATGATTATGATCAAAATAATGACAATTTTGCTTTTGAGATTATTTATAAAGATGTCTTTCCTTCACAGCACATCAACCGAAAAATCCGTTTCTCTACATTAAAATCATCTTGTTTGCACGTTGTGTCTGAGGAAAAACCTTAAAATACCTTTTTTTTATTGAAATCCTGTGTATAGGATTAGAAAACACCTTAACTGGATGTACTCAAAGCAATAAAATTTTATGAATTTTTCAAAAATAAACTTTGCTCTAAATTAAAATACTTCTTTTTTTTCTTGAAAAACAAACAGTTAATTCGAACATTTTACTTTGTCTAATTTAATAGATTAAACATAAAAAGCTTGATATTTCGATATCTATGTCAGGTATCATCATTGAAAGCAAATGAAGATCATAATCGGATTTGACGTATAAACTCATACGTATTCAATTTATTAAAAATAACAATTCAAGATGAATTTGAATTATCATAATAATAAATCGAGAAATTAGAGCATTCTATTTATAAAATACTTCCACTTGAATCAGATCGTAATCAGCCGTTTCAGATGTGATGAATATTAATCAAATGATCTTGATGTGTAAAAGATCAAATATATGTAATCAATATGTATTTTTCGATTAAAAATGATGAGAAACAAATAAAGAGTTGTTTTTTTAAATTAAAGATCAAAACCTACTTGTTTGAATCAAAATTAATCAATTTTAATCCTATTTATTGACAATTTCTCGCAGATAGTTAAGTAAATATTTGTGCCACAGATGGAAGTCAAATAGATATAAAAGGCTAGTTCTGTGTTATACTAACTGCTAATCAAGAGAATAACAAATGATCGAAGTATTTCAATTCATACGTGAGAAAAACTCGATTTACAATCAGTAGAATCGAAATGGATTAAAACTCAAGAGGTATATTACATTGTAATACTTAAGTACTCGTAGCTTCGTTTTAAGATTATACTCCTGCATTTTTACTTAAATTGCGAAGGATTTTATGTCATTATATAGAGACAGAGTGAAATGATGTATGTCACGCAATTATAATAAGCAGCATGTGTGATTTAGTTCATTACATTCTTTTCCATAGTGCGAGTGTGAATTATTAACATTAACGACAGTTTAAGAAGAAATATGATAGAAGACGACGATCGTTAAATAAACCGTTTACAGTTGGTGTATACGCTGCCATATAGTATCATCTCGGCGTCCTTCACAATTATCGTATTAAAAATGCTAGTCAATGATTACCAGAAGTGATTCATTTGGACAATCACATGTTTGAGACATGTGATTGTTCTTTCACATTTACTCAATTTCTATTGGTCAAGTGTGACTCTTGTTCTTTTCTTCCTACTATGTACTTTTAATAACCATTGTTTTTTTCCAATTTATTATATTTAGCTATGCATAACCAATGATTATTCTGAGTAATTACACACACTCTTCGTCAACACACTCACAGATACAGATAAGCATATGCAAAAGATATAGTGAGAAATTTGTTGGGTAATTTTCTTTGTGTTCTTGTTGCGAGAATATAAAGCAATATTATAAAAACCATCGTAAACGAAATATTATATACATAAAAACAATGGCTCAAGTCACAGACAAATTAATTGCCGAGGAAGATGAATAACAGGGTCGTGAACAACAAAATGAGCTTGACTGGATTAGTTATTTGAGAGATAAACTTGTTCGATTACATACAAAAATATCAACCTATGGCACTAATATTGCTGCTGCAAGAGGCATACAAAAGTTGTCGTCCGAATTCGAAATATTGGTATTTGGACCTGCACGAGTAGGAAAATCAACATTAATCCGGCAAGTATCGGGTGATGAAACAATCATAACAAGTGCTAATCTAAATGCATGTACGTCAACATCGGAAAAATACATTGACAAATATAACATTCAATGGTGGGATACACCAGGTAATTTTGGATTCTGCTAGAAGATATGATTGTACAACAGTTACAAAACAGTTTATATTCAATTCGTTACAGGCATAAAAATCTTGATGCATTTTAAATTGTTCGAAACAAAATATCATAAGAAATTTGGTGGGTAAGACTTGTTCGATGTAAGGAGATGTTAGATAAAGGAGTACAATCAAGTAATGTATGTGAGTTTAAAACAGTGCATTTTATGAAGTATGATCTATGTATAAAAAACAAGATTATTTCCAGTTCCTTAGTGTCAATTTTCTTATTATTCTATTCGAGACTGAAATGAGATTGAGCAATTCATTCAATACCAGAAAATGAATCATCCATTCCAGCATGCGATAAACAGATGTGTGACGAAGATATCACCAGTATGGCAAAGATACAATTGAAACAGTTTTACAGGTTTCAATTCTGTAACTCTTTACGAAAGAAAAGGACCTATTATTTGACACCTCATAACTGAACATCTGCACATTATATTAAATATATATTAGATTCAAACGTTCAGTTCGGCATTAAAGTTTGGTTTCGAGTTTGACAACAATCATCGTAGTACGCCTACACACAACGAAATAAATGATTCAAACAGCAAAGAACAATAAGCAATTTGGAAAAAATGATTGTTATTCATGAATATCCGAATCCAAAAATGATATAATTGCTCAAATACTTCGAGAGAAGCTTGAGCAATTATTTAAATTTTCAACACAGTCAGGACTGATTGAACAGTTTCTTAACTTTAACTCGAACCGTTCGCGTAGAACATTGCCTTACGCAAGCAACATCCCTAAAGGATGCGTTTTAACGCGGGAAGATTAGTTATAAAAACATACATTTATGAATGTGTTATACTATATTCAAAAATAATTCTGTATTTTTTCGTTTATTTTATTTAACTCAATGCCTTTAAATTAATTCATGAGGGTGAGACACGTTAAAATACAGGATCTCATATTCGACAAGTTCTTTTATAAACATGTTCAATATAGAAATGATTAACGAGTATTTCAGGATAAGTTGCACTAAATGTTGTTGGAATTTTTGCCGCATTAAATATTCATTAAGAATTTCGCTTATATATCAAAAGATAGAGAATCTGAAACTCTACAAGATTACATATATTGTGAACTTCAATATATTAGTTTTTAAAAGCTAGAGATTAAAATAAACACATTCAGTTACTCTTATTGGGATGGTACATGAAAACAGCAGAAAGAAACTTTTTCCACTTTTAAGTTGACGGATATTAATTATAATAATTGCATGTGATTAATCTATTAAACTGTTGCAGTTCTTCTTGGAACTTAAAAGATTATCACAATCATTTCATTATAATTTATATCCGTTCACTTAAAAATCGAAAAAATTTCTTTCTGTTGTTTTCATGTACGATCGCAGTAATAGTAAATGAATGTGTTTACATTTTAATCTATAGTTTTTTAAAACTAACCAATATATTGAAGTCTACAATATATGTAATCTTATAGAGCTTCAAATTCTCTGTCTTTTGACATATAAGAAAAACTCATAATGAGTATTTAGTAACACAAAAACATGAAATATTCGTTACTTACCTCTAGTTCTACCAATGTCATGAGAGCCAATATTGCGAAAACATCTATCCGAAAGTAACATTTGCGTTACCATCACGAAGCAGTAATGTAACTGGCACCTATGTATTTTAGATTGATCCATCTATCGATAGTCTGATACTTGTCCGTATACGCTATTTCTTATCCTGGTCGTCTTATACATACTAATTGAACTTAGATTAGTATATGTTAGTTATAGTGTCTAGAAAATCTTAGCAAATGTTTTAATGCCTAGCATTTAAAAAACACTGAATAGCGCAGAAGATCTGTTATATATTTCCACTAATTATTGCATGATGTCTCACAGAACTAGATACAAATATGGCTTTTATGATTAGATATTATTGTAGTGCAAAACTTCTGTAAACTTTGAATTTTCACAATTTCTAACACATCTTTTGTGAATAATACCTATTAAGATTTTATTAACTAATTATACATTTGGTATTTTTCCAGGTTTCGAAAATTGGTCTGTGAAAGATGCACAAAATTCTTTTCAACGATCTTTTTATTAACGTAAAATATTGCCAAAAGTTGCTATTTTTTGTCGCACAGCAAATGCTTTGGGATCTGCTGAAGTTGTTAAATATATGTTCAAAGAAATACAAAAACATGGCATTCTACTTCTTTTTGTTATTACTAAATGGCCATTTATACCTGAATCTGAACAGGATGCTATTCGTGAAGAAGCTATCAGTCTATTAGGTGGTCGTGCAAGAGGAATACATGGATCACAATCAAGAGGTTTTCGAGCACTGGAATGTGAACCGAAAAAATCGTATATTATTCCCGTGAATTCAAAACAAGATGAAGTATCAGGCATGTGTGTTCCAATAAGCAATATAAATACACTAAGAAAGATTCTTATAACAAAATTAGATGATGAATCACAAGGTAAACTCATTCATTCATACAAAGATAATCTTGATTTTTGGACAAAACTTGGATACGGTGCTGTTGAAATTTTCGATGATCTTGGGGCACGGACAGCTCAATCAATGTTAACAGAAGAAGAAAATAGAATATATCAACAGATGAAAAATGGTGAGAATCTAGTACAGGCTGTAGCACCAGTATTGAAGTCAATCATTGACAAATTCTTTTCGCATCATTAATTATTTTCGTTTAATTAATTCAATCAAATATTGATTGATAACTTTTTTAACTAATTTTATTGCAGAATAAACTCGAAATTATCACTTGAGAAGTTTTGAGTCTGAATGAAAATTCAACTATTTTCGAAGAATTATTAGAGTTACTATGAAGTATTATGGCCGATACTGAGACACTTCTTTATGGTTTTTGTTGAATATGGATCTAAATCGATAATGTGAAAAAAATATGAATGTAAACTTATAGCATCTTTGTTTTTCATAATCGAATTTTAAGCTAATTTAAGGAGAAAAATATTGCTTTTGATTATCTGAAGATAAGGAATGAGTTAAAATTATATAAATTATTATGAGAAAGCCAAAAAGGAATTCTTTAAAGCAAAATCTTTTATCTTCATTTTATTTGTTCATGATATTACACTTGTATAAATCTTTGAAATATCCCACATGACATGCTTTATGCAATGCGAAAGGTTGCACAAAAACGATCACAAGAAGACCAGAATAGAACTCGAATCCGCATCTTCTGATAACCATCAGCTACTGTACCAATTAGGCTATTCGACCTATTATCTCAGTTACAGATAAGTAACTAAAAATCTGATATCTTTTTTTCGAAACTATACAGATATATTTAGGGCAATAGTGATTAAATAGATCTTTCTGGAACTTATTATTGTACGGAAACTGAAAACCTTATAATTATATCGTCAAAATCATTAGAAAGAAGTAGTTACTCTACTGTCCTGAAATAAGTGAAACTTATTTCGTGGATAGAAGTTCTGTGTTTCTTCCTTGAAAGATTAAACCAAAGTAATTATAAGGGTTCCAGTTCTCGTACAGCAATAAATTTCAGAAAGATTTATTTGACTACTACGGTCCTAAATATATGTGTAAACTTATCGATTATCAGAAGATGCGACTTCGATTTCTTTTCTGATCTTGTTATCCTTTTTATGCAATCCTTCGTCTTGCATAAAGCATGTTACATAGAATATATCAAAAATTTTTATAAGTGTAGCATTGTAGATAGAGTGAAATATTCGTATTGAAAGCTCAGAGAATAGAAGAGACACCTGAGTGCTTTGAATATCTTGTCTTTCGTACCACAATGTATGTTGGATTGGAATTACCATGAATTTCTTAACTTCTATGAATATGACGAGTTTTGAGTTATATAATAAGATATTCTAAACATATTTGAAAAATATTTCTAGCGCAAGTCGTAACATGCTGTTTGATTACGACGAATTTCTCTATCTTATTTGTAGACTTAAGATTTAAAACACCGAAATAACAATATGTTTAGGTAGATGAACTCTATCTAACTACTCGTAAATAGAATAAATGCAAAACTGTTCACTCATTTTTTCCAGCATAGATACGTTTAATATCCACGTGTTTAATGTCACCATTCAAGCCGTTATCTAGCCATATTAAATATAGTGATTGAGTTGATTATAGAAAAAAGAGTAGTCAGATAGCGTCGTTGATGTATTATCGAGGTGGGACTCGAACCCACGTATCCGAAAGGATAAAGTGCCTAAAACTTTTGACTTTGACCGCTTGTCTACACGAAGGAATCAACATACATAGCTGACGATGTAAATCAGGTAAATTGCAAGTATAGAAAATAGTTTTACTTTGAAGTGGTGCAATTACAAATGTTGCTATTCGCTCTTCTCTTTCCCTTTCTCTTTCTTTTGATATATACATGTGAATTATATTCGCACATGATCTCTTATTATATCTGACTTCAAAAATGAATTTTACGAATGTGGTTATAGCGAGTGAAAAAAAAGAGATATATAATGATTAGATATGGAAATAAGATAAAAACAAAGAGTATATTTAAAAAAAAAGCATATGTATGCGTGCGACATCATTGTAACATACTCTAATGTTAAATGAAAAGATATGTCCAATCCATATTTTTTTATGATGACTAATAGAAATTTAAATAACAACGAATATTATAAAAGAGAGAAATGGAGAAAAGGAAAATATACATATAAATAGTTGGAGCTCATATATGACAATAAATGATTAATAGTAAGGAAAAAATTGATCAATGTAATGAAATAATAGAAAAACCATACAGTAAGTTAAAAATGTTTATCAAAAACAAGAGAATAAAATACCGATAGGTGAAGTTTATTAAATGATAATAACAAAAAATAGAAAATCAGAAAAAAATGTAATAAAGTCATTGTCAAATAAATAGTATGACATCTATTCAGTTTGAAAATAGTAATAAAGGTTTAAAAAGACAAACAAATATAAACGATCAAATTCAAATAAAAAAGGTTAATGAGAATGATCATTTTAATAAATCAATCTATTAAACATTAACTCATTAAATGTTAAACCACTAAGTGTAAATAGATTTTGTTGATTAATATTTATGATGCGATTTAATTGATTTACGTGTAACATGATTTAATTCATTAAAATATTTCTTGGTGAAAAGACGTTGTGTTGTACGTTCATATATTGCAAGTTTTGTTGATGATTTGTAATGTTGATTTGACTAACAATAGTTTTTATCTGTTTTATAGTAAATCGGGCAATAATATTTCGTTAAATAATTTCATATTTATAAAATCGGTTTTTTGTGACTTTGATGTACAACTTCTAATATGTAATTTTTTTTCTTTGCTCTTTAATTAATGTTTTATTTGTTCTAGGTTGAGTAGATGAGCGCATTTACAGCATTACTTACTCGCACAATGCCAGTTCCTCCTGATCACACTGTAAGAAACTTCTTGTGATATAACAAAATCCGTATTACAATTAAAGAATAGATATTCAACCTAAATAGATAATCATCAATCACACGAGTTTTTCCATTAAACATCAACCTTTCACTAATCCATTACATATCGTGAATGCTATATTACCTATTACGACAATCACTATAAACAGAACATCGTGTTCAAAGATTCTTAAAAGTACATCGTACTTCATAAGATTCAGCATAAAAACCAGTCATATGCAGGTTTAGAATCCAATTGATTGTCAAATGAAGAAAAACCGTGTAAGTCTGCAATGATTCAAATGCACACATTCTGATTGCTAAAAAACATGACACATTGACGAGGCCTGACTGTCCGGCTGGTTCCTTCATATTTCACCAATTAGAAATCATCAATATGAATTGAATATAACACATTCAATCACATACGAATTACAGTCAGAAACTCACTGACAAATCACTGAGATACATCTAAAATAGTAGCGAAGACAAACTCTAGATGGATCATGATGAGTTATAGAAATCACCTTTAAATAATTCATGAATAGCAATAGCTACTTCCGTTATATGGGTTATAAAAGGCTATGGATGCTCCCATTAACCTACAATCCATCAACATGTGCACAAAATTGCACTGATAGGTATACTCATAGAGCAGAAAAAGCTCTTTCAAATCAAATATGATTTGTCTGTACATTATCATTGATGAGACTAATACGAAGAGATACGAAAATGAATTATGACCTACTATATTTCTTCTGCATATTCTATTTCGAAAACAGTAATTGCGCACTTTGTAAAACAAGAAATTCCATGTCAAACAATCTATGATGTTTTAAAATGGTATAAGAAACATAAAACACTAAGTTCTTTACCAAAATTTGATCGATCATTGATGTTCTCCAATAAACAAACACAGGCACTTGTCAAAAGCATTAATAGCAAGACTGTCATCAGTCGACGATTTCACATACTCTCAAGAATAAGATCACAATTAATATATATACCCGAAAATCGGCTTCGAAATATAGTAGTGAAGATGAAAAAAAGCGAGCTAAATTAAATTATTATAAGCTTTACAAAATCTTAGAACCTGTTGTTTACCTAATCTTAGATGATGAAAATTATTTTTCACTAACTGTAGATATAACTAGTAATTGTAAATATCACACTACTGGGCCATCAACAGGAACACCCGCAGTGGAATTCAAAACAAAATTGAAATTCAAATCGAAGCCACCCGTCTAGATGGCAATCTCTCAGAAGGACAATTAGTCAGTTTACGTTCATCGTTGAACAGTAGCTATCAAGCAAAACATCTATTTAAATGAATGTATATGCAAACGTTTACTTCCATCTATCGACCATTATCACAAAAATGATAATATTTTATTTTCACCTGATCTTGCATCTTTGCATTATTCAAAACAAACTTTTGGAAATGTGCAAAGTGAGTATTTATAGTGTTTGTTAATATGTTATATGAACTACTTTTAATATTTGTTTCAATGAAATAGAAACCACAAGAATCGGATGAATTCTTACTTCATCGTGCGCTTCGATACTTTTGTAAATGCTTTTGTATCGTAGATTATCTAGTAATGTAGACTATAAAGGGTTACGAGTGCTCACTATATAGTCTATTAGAGACCCTATGCATGATTTAACTCAAAGAGAGCGAAGTGGAACTCCTAGAGTGCATACTCTCACTGTACTTCTACCAAGAGAGAACAGCAATTTGTGATTTTGTGATTTAAAACCATTTCTGAATCATC
The DNA here is from genome assembly GCA_022393335.1 of Macrotrachela quadricornifera. NCBI lineage: Eukaryota > Metazoa > Rotifera > Eurotatoria > Philodinida > Philodinidae > Macrotrachela > Macrotrachela quadricornifera. Next base: position 13,736 of record JAJEKB010020748.1, read on the forward strand.
CAAACTTATTTTTTTCACATGATTTAGCATGATTTAAAATGGTTTAGTTTTGATTTTCAGATAATTTAAAGCATTTGTTTTACCTTTGACTTCAATTATACTTTCCCTATATTGCCGTTGTACTTCAAGAGCACGTTAGTCTCGTCTTTTTTCATTGAAGGGCTTCTAATATTACACCAAGATTGAATTAATTTATATGAGAAAAAAGCCCCTGAATGTAAAATATAATATAGATGACTGACCTATATATATATTTATAGATATAATTTTTTTTTCTTTCGGTGACCAATCATATGAAAGTTTCCAAGCTGAAAAAGTTTGCCTATTATAATATAGATGATGACTTATGAATATTTCTATTATATACTCGATGAACAATTAGGGACACTCATTGCGCTAACCCTTGAATAGTACTGAAGAAACGTTCGTGTTTATAAGTATGAGCTCCACATCTCTACTCTAACCAGTAGCTTCTGTTGTTATAAAAAGTATTTACTTATTTATCTGCCACAAAATAGAATTTTCTGCATTTTATCTTTATTTTATTAATATAAAGATTTTATCTACCTTTATTATTTATTATAAAGAAAAAAAAAATAAAGTGACACTCCTAGTAGCGAAGAACTTGAGTAAACTCAGCAAATATCGGATAATATTTTTATATGCATGTTAAGTATTTTTATCAACGCACTGATATAGTCAAACACAAAAATGATGAATAATTTGCTATCAATGCAACTGAATAAATAAGAACGACAAGCATTCTTATCGTGAACAGTCATAGTCTTTCTTATCAACGTTGAATATATATATATATATATATATAATGGAGACAAATAAATGATACAAGAATACAATAAAAGCTAAAAAAACAAAGTTTCAAGGTAAGTTTTACAGATTTTACAGTAGTGATTTAATGAGTAACCATTAGGGATGTATCGAGCTCGATTAGACTCGGGCTCGGTCTCAATCATAGTTTTCTTCTGTTGAAGAGACCTTTTAAGCGTTGTTTGCTCTTGTGTATTATAGTGAAATATCTTTCATGGTCATTTGAACATACTCACCAATAAAATATATCAAGTTTAATCATGTTCCTAGAGATTAGCTTTATGATCTTGGATACATTTGTTGATTAGACTTGTACAGACCATATAAGAAGAGTTTAGATAACAGAAATAAATATTTTTATATCGTTATTTTTTATCCAAACATCTCTACAAAGTACATCATAAAAGAACAAAAAAGTAGTTATAAAAAAGTAACAAGCTTGTCAATAAAAATGAAATTCGAAAGATTTCTTTGGATTTCTGATATTTTCGTTGGAAGAAGGTTTTTTAAAAAATAAGAGTTTTTAATAAAGTTCAATCAAAGGCTTCCGAAGTCAAGGAATCTGAATCTGTAATTGAGTTTTCGAAACATCCAAGTTTCATTTTTATTGAAAAACTTGTTACTTTTTTATAACTACTTTGCTCTTTTATGATGTACTTTGAAGAGATGTTTAAATAATAAATCGTGAACTAAAAATATTTATTCCTGTTATCTGAATTTTTCTCATATAGACTTTATAAATCTAATCAGCAGATACCCCAAAGACAAGGGTGAACAAACAGATTTCCAGTGATTTCTAGTTGAAACCCTATAGATATAGGGTTTCTGCACTGGTTCCTCATTATTGTAAGGACAAAACATGGGGCTATTCCAGCCATATAAAAGAGGGTCTCCACTAATCCCTATATTAGCCCAAACGACCGTGTGTTTCATCCGAATAATAGTAGGGAAAAATTCTGCTAAAATCTGATTGACTAAAAATTCACCCAATCAGGTTCGAAGTATTTTAATTTTTCACTATTACAAGAATACTGCATGAGATTGTTTGGGGCCACATAAAAGACAGCCCCGATAAACCCCCATATCGATTCAAACAACACTATATTTTATCCTTACTATAGTGAAGAAAAATTGTGCCAAAATATGATTGGGTGACTTCCAAACCAACCAAATCTTAGCAGGTTTTTTTCTACTATTATTCGGGTGAAACATGGGTTTTTCAGGGTGATATAGGGGTTAGCAAAAGCCCTCTTTCATATGGCCCAAACAATCCCAAGTTTTGTCCTTACAATAATGAAGAACCAGTGTTGTTTGTATGACTGTAGAATTTTCACTAGAAATCATTGGAAATCAGAATAGTTCTGTTCATTTAGTTATTAAAGGTTGTCTTCTAATGATTTCTAATATAGAAATCAGTTTTTCCCCCCTTGGTCAAAGATCATAAAGGTAGTCTCTAGGAGCATCGCTAAACTTGGTATATTTTATTGATGAGTGCGTTCAAATGGCCATGGAAGAGATTTCTCTATAATGCGCGAGAGCAAGCAACGCTTAAAAGACCTCTTCGAAAGGAGAAAACTATGATTAAGACCAAGCCCGAGCTATTCGGTTTAGGCTCGGTCACAATACATCCCTAGTTAGTAACCATCACTTACTATCAATAAACGGGTAGCAAAATTAAGCAAGCCTAAGATTTTATACTGATATATCTAAAACTTTCTATATTTATGCGTTAGCCAGATAGATTACTAAAAGAGTTAAAGTCCAAAACTCACATATGTACTCAAGTTTGACTCTTCACATTACCTAAGAAGTGTTCTCCGCAACAAAAAGATATCCTATATAAATTGGTCCGTCTCATAAATCATTTCGATATCTATCTGCTATTTCTGTTGGCATCTTACTCTATCTCTTTCAACTAGGTATGCACCACATCTAATTAAAACTGCTAGGCTATGTCCCAAATGATTTGCCCAGTTCGATCAATCTAGCATTTGGATCTGATCGAATTCCATTGAGTCCTGTCGAGATTCTGGTAACGAAACTACACTTCAATTCTTAGTGCTAAAATCCGATCAAAACTGGTATGAAGAGGCGGAGCGAAGACAACCATTCTTCCTCCATCCCATTTATAAGTTGACCGCTGGGCGGTCGCGCCTATATCATACTAGGTGCTAAAATTTCTCCAGGTCAATTCTCGAAAAGCAAAGACAGTTTTAATGTCTTCAAACAGTATCTGTGCGGTTTTTACGCTAAACTAAACGTAAAAATCGAAAGTGGCATCGACAGACTGATTACTCCTAAGAGAAAAATTAAATCTCGTTAACTTTACTGATATTATTTAATTCGCGAAGCATTTTATTCTTATAATAAACATTATAATCTACACCTTAAGATATTTTTTCCTTGTTTTTATTAGACTTTTCGTCACACGTATGATATGTATCGATCATTTTAATTTATTGGTTCTTCGATGTAGTATATTATTCTATTTGTAAACTTTTGTCAGTCTATCTTATCCTTCTCGTATTTATACCTCTCCTTGTGTTTCTACTTTTCGAGCTGATTTGGTATTTTTTCAGTTTTTGAGCAAGTCATTTCTCTCTATCTTTCACAAATTCGTATGTATCAGTACTAGCTTACTGATTATTCAGTAAAACTGATATCCAGTCGACCAATTGAAAAATATTACTAGTCAATACCTACTTACAACAAACTAAACACATTGCTCTTGTCCAAAATTTAGTTTTTTTTCGGAAAAAATTTGTGTAGGAATATAAAGTAGACAAAGTCATTCATTATATAAGTGGACCAATTTTTCATACAAACTAAACATTATTACCACTTTGATTTTATTGTTTTACTGGCATAAGCATAATATTTTATTAGTAACTCCACCAATAATTTAAAAAAATAAACTTGAATGTTGAAAAGCTTTAAAATAAAGGTTTAAATAATTATCAGGTTCAATATTCATCACATCACTTAAGTTTTATTACTACATATTAATATTCGTTTATAATATGTATAAATAAAATTGTAATCAACGTTTATACAACAAAAACTAATCTATCTCAAAATTTAATGAATTTTATCGAAAGAATGACCAGATTGAAGTTCATTTTGAGTGGGAATCTACCTTAATCTATACATAAAATAAGTCAATACGAAAATAGATCACATTTGACGTTAATATCTGGCTGCATTTTTTAAAACAAGTGTATTTTTAGGATTCTATTAGTCGTGTAGGTTAGCTCATAGATAATTGTCAAGACATGAATCACTATTTCTTAAGAAATATTGGTGCAATAACTCCTTAGAAAAAATCGAGGAAAAACCTCTTCAGGTATCATGAGACGACCGCCACGCAACCATGTCGTCACTTGAAAACGTTTTTGGGTGGAGACCACCTTCGCCATTGCATTAAGAGTTGTGCCACGTTCCCACCCTCATCGCCTCGGACTTTAGCTGTGGTGCATATCTTCGTTCTCTATTTATTTATGCATCTTTTGACTCAATCTCACATTACTACGATAAAAATACAAGGAGAAACTAAAGTGCAGCCATAATGATGTATAGGCAACATTACATAGATTTTGATATATATATATATATATATATATTTATTTATTTATGTCAAACTTGAAATTCATGTTGATAAAGTTGAGTAGTAGATAATCGAAAGACTATTAATCATGAATGATTTCACTGTTTTGTGTTGGATTAAAATGTGTAAAATGTTTTCTACTTTTTCACCTAAATTTCAATTGTAGTAATTCGAAATGGCGACAAACTATCCAAATTATGCTCAGCCACCTGTCTATTCACAACCATATCCCGCAACTCATCAACCAATTATTGTTGTTCAACACCAAAATACAGATGTTCAACACGGATGTCATTTTTTACTATGGCTAATAACAGGAGGATTATGGACACCATGCTGGATTGCAGCATGTTGTGGTTGTGGTAAGTACTTCGCTATGATTCGTTATTAGAATCCAAATTAAAATGAGAATCTGAAATATATTTTTCGATATTTTAGGTTGTGAACGGCCTTGTTAGTTCAAATGTAGTTCACAATTAACAGGAACATTTTTTAATTTATCAATAATACTTCTTATTATAATTATAATAAAAATATATCGTAATTGCAGTCCGATGATTTGATAGAATGTGATCTTTTTTTTAAAAATCTTTGATTTGTATCAATCAGAATACTTAAATTGTCTTCATTTTGTCATTGTGCTAACAATACTGTTTAACATATACGATTCTATGGATATTAATGTTTCTTTAATGGAGTGAGTTTTCTAAAATGTGTAACATGCTTATAATGAACGAAAAAAGATAAATTTGTCTTGTGAACTTTTTTTTTCGTAAGTGCTTAGGGCAGTCCAAAAGTAGTGTCGGAGTGTCCTTTTCTCCCTTATAAATAGGTCTTGAAAAAAAACTTTTTTTATCAATCGATAGAGCGGAAAAAACTGCATCTTTCTATGCTATTTGATCACCATTCAAGTAATATTATACTAATAAAATTTCGATAAGAACTTTTTTTGTGTAACTGCAACTGGTAGCAACAGTACATATTATAATTCGTGCGTGTTTACATCATCTAATAGGTTTTATCAAAAAACAAAATACACCTTAAGATGCAGCGCGAAAAGTTCTACAATTTACAAGGAACAGTTTATTTCAATTGTGCATTTATTGCTTTCGAAAATTCAAAATTCTGTGCGATCAGTTTTCACCGTTGCAAAAAAAATCATTTTTTTCTATGCCAAACAGAGAATTTTTCTTTCTTCTTTCATTTTTTTACCGTCCGATACGTTTGATTAAAAGCGGGATGTACTACAAGATGCAGCGTGAAAAGCTCTACTATTTGCACAGTAAATCTTATTGTGATGGTTTTCAAAATACGCAAAATACGCAAAAAACTGTGCTACCAATTTTCGCACAGCCAAAATTTGATCGCTCAAAGTTTTGTCCGTTTTGAAAACAAAAAGTGGGAGTATAAAAAAAGGTGGTCGTATGGAAATTATAGAGTTTTTCACGCTGCATCTTGTGATGTATTTTGTTTTTTTAATAAAAGCTATTAGATGATGGAAAAAAAAACAAAGAAAACACGCACGAGTTATAATATGCACTGTTTCTACCAGTTGCAGTTACACAAAAAAAGTTCTTATCGAAATTTTATTAGTATAATATTACTTGAATGGTGATCAAATAGCATAGAAAGATGCAGTTTTTTCCGCTCTATCGATTGCTAAAAAAAGTTTTTTTTCAAGACCTATTTATAAGGGAGAAAAGGACACTCCGACACTACTTTTAGACTGCCCTAAGTAGATTAACAGAAATAATGCGGACAGATGCGTCTAAATTCAAACTTAAGGCAGGCTTTAATTCTAGCTTAAACTTATATAAAACAAACTGACTCTAGGAACCTATCTGATAAAAGACTTTGGGCGCGAACTGTATTTTAACACTGTTCTCGCAAATGCAGGTTAAAAAAAAATTAGCAAAGAACTCCAGACAGACAATGAAAAAAAACCTCTTACCAGACTCGGCTCCGAGTCTTGCTCGAAATAAGTTTGATTATGAACTCACTTCATACCTGTTTTCTGTAGATTAATTAAAACCAAACAGTTCGCCAATATTACTATTACCACGTTTATAACAGCTGCTATATGCACACTTGGCAAAATTTTGAAACTGTATTATTTGTTATTTTATCGTCTGTTATACACTTTCATTCATATTTATTACTACGCAATCGTCTGCAATAACCGTCAAAACCTAGAGAAAAAGGTGTTCCAAGAATACGCCAATGTCGAAATTTAACATTCTCATATCAGGTTCCGGCATCGCCGGTAGTGTCTTTGCATCCTGGCTGCTCCGTGCCTACCCTAAAGCCAACATCACCATAGTTGAGCGCGCTCCTTCACTGCTCTTGACTGGTGCCAGCGTCGACATACGCAGCTCAGCCGTGGACGTCATCAAATGGATGGGCGCGGAACAGGAGATTCGCAATCATACCACGAAAGAAGAGGGCATCCAGTTTGTAAAAGCAAACGGCAAGGCCGTTGCAACATTTAGAGCGACAGGCAGGACAGATGTTCAGAGCATCACATCCGAGTTCGAGATCTTCCGTGGAGCACTTGCAAAGATCTTCATCGATCCAATCATTGAACGAGTGAAACTCATCTTTGACGAGTCTGTCGACAACTTTGAACAGCGCGACGACGAAGTGATCGTCACTTTCGCAAAGAGCAACAAAGTGAAGAAGTACGACCTTCTCGTGGCCGCTGATGGTCTTGGCTCGAAGATTCGCGGCATGATGTTAAACAGCAGGCCGCGTGAGCAAATACACGACGAGGGCATTCATGTAGCATACTTCACCATCAAGGGTGACCTTCTCCAGGGCTGCCGCCTAGCAAAGTGGTACAATGCAACAGGTGGGCGCTGTATCTTCTTGCGCCCCGACCCCGATCCTGCTGGCCGCACCAGAGGCAATCTCATGAATATTACCACACGTGGAGATATTCAAACGAAGGAGAGACTCAATCAGGCTATAAGCGAAGGTAACAAAAGCTACATGCAACTAATGGAAGAGATGTTCCACGACGCAGGCTGGATTACACCAGAGGTGCTGCGAAGCATGCGCGAAAGTGACGACTTCTATTGCTCTTTGTTCGCACAGGTCAGATCACCGAAAATCTACGATGGCCGCGTGGTCCTACTTGGCGATGCCGGCTACGCTACACCCGGCTTTGGCACCAGTCTCGCAATCATTGGCGGTTATGTTCTTGCTGGAGAGTTATTGAGTCATCCTGGCGATGTAAAAACGGCCTTGAAACGGTATGAAGAGCTCATGTTACCGTTTGTAAAGGATTCACAGAGCACGTTTCCAGCGATGCAGCTGCTCAATCCGCAGACGCAGTGGGGCATTGGAATCAGGAATACGATTTTGGGTTTCGTGACAAAGACGAAGCTGGATAAATTGGTGATGACTGTATTCTCGACGTTGGGTTTTACAGAAAAGAAATTCCCCATGCCTGATTATCAATGGCCGGCTAAATCTGAACACTAGAGTTTCTTCCCTGTCGGAGCGTTTTTGCAGCATTCTAAAGTTTACTAAGTAGGGTGTAAGCGTGGATTGGTCAAAACGTTTCTCGAAATTCAGAAAAAGCCTAGTTTTTGTGCTCAAAAAGTTTTTTTTATGCAGAGCCCTGATGAGTGTTTTTATTTTCAAATAAATAACACGAAACGCGTCGGCAAGTTAAACTCTGCATTTGTTCATTCTTTGTTTATAAGCATAACATCTCAAAAAGTTTCTCTTTATTTTCGACTTAGTCAGTTGCTGAAAAGTAAAAGTTGAGTATAGCAGATTGGTTTTGCCTTTTCTTTAAGAGATAGGATCAGTCTGGTTTTCGTTTGGTTGTACATAGAGATCTTGTTTGTGATCTTCGAATTATTAGAATAGAATCTATATACGACTACAACGCCGTCTGATGAGAACCTTAAGCAAGGTCGAAATTGCGATAACGGTAGCTTGGACTCACCTTCACCCTCGACTATACTCACCCTTTGTTATTTCTGCTGTTTTATATAGTAGATAGAGTATTATGTATTAGATTCTGTTCAAAAAATCTGTTATACTAATACTAGTGCCACTTGATAAAGATCCTAGTAACATCGAAATACCTGTATTGTGATAACTACACATACCCCACATTCATTTAATTATTTATTTATTTTCCTTATTTTCTTTATCCATATTTTCATTCATTTATTTCTTCATATCTTCATTCATTTTATTTCTTCATTCATTCATTCATCCTTTAATCCATTCATTTATTGTGTCATATTTTTTCGATTAATTGTTGATTCGTGTTAAGGAGATAGATAGATAGATAGGTGTATATGTTTTATATGTTTATTTACTATCTGACCATAGGTGAACTGTAATACATGTATATATATAAAAAGAAAACATATATGAGAAAGAAAATAGAAAAGATATAACTGACGATAACGTATATGTGCGGCATCACACCCTAACATTCTCCCTATTTGATGGAAAATGTTGCCTATCAACATTTTAGATAACAATCAATGTAGATAAACAACAACATGAGAAGAAGAAAGAGAAAAAAAGAAAAATATAATAATTTGACGATGGAAAACAAAAGATCATATATAATGTATCAGTACGAGAAGCAGTAAATGAAATAACAGTGGAAAAAATTTTTATAAATAACAATATATGAAAGAACAAGAAGAACAATAAATGACTAAATAAGCCCTTTTTTTTCTTTCACGAAGTTAAATCACTATAATGAAAGATAAAAAAGAAAAAAAAATGCCTAGTTGAGAACGAGAAAGAAACAATTTTTTCACTATAATCAATGTAGGAAAAAGAAAAAATATATATATATATATATGAATGATTGGACGAGTTTCTTCGTAAAGTTTTATGATCATTTTCAAGATGATTAATAAGAAACCAAATAATAATAATATATATGTAGTGTTTTTTGTTGATCATCAGTTTGAATAATAATTTGTACGTGGCAATTGACCATTTCGTCGAAGTTCTTCATAGTGTGATGTTGTAAACCATCCACTTGTTTCCTGTCGATATATGTTAATTTTTTCAGGATTACGAATAGCGATGACCAATTGTAGTTTATATCGTTTTATTTTTTTTGTATTAACGATATAAAATGGGATTTGGTTTCGTCGAAGAATCATTTTAATTCTTTTGATTGAAAATTGACGATCAATATCTTCAAAAATTAATTCATTTCGATAGTATCTGCGAGGTTGTTTTATTGTGCATGATCTATTATGAATTTTCTTTCGTGCTTGTTCGTCTGATTCATTTAATTCTGTACCCTTAGTTGTTGTTGCATCTTGAACATTAATTACTGTTTGTTCGTTTGATAGATCATCGTCATCATTTCTCATCGATTCTTCTTCTAAAGGGAATCCTATTTTATCATCACTTGGTGGACTATCTTCAGGTTGATAATTTATTATAATTTCATCATCAATTAATATGTAATCACCTTATGGAATATTATCAGGTGGAACATCATTTGATGTATTGTTGAATGGAATAGTTGGTGGAGGTTGTGGTGTACGAATTAAATTATAATTTTCATCATCTGATGAAATATCTTCTAATTCATAGTTGAATCTTGTGTATAAACGTTCATTTAAACCAGTTGTTGATTAATGATCGGGGATAATTTTTAATGTGATAAGAAGTTGATAAATGGCGAGACAATCATACGCTGCATATCTTGTTAGACGTTCACGTTCATTTTGTTGACGAAGATCAGGTGATGATAGAGCCGGGTCTAAACCAATATCAAAGTTAGATATTGTTGCTCGTTTATCAAGCCATTGTTCCAATTTATGTGCCACAGCGTCTTGAATGGACCAAGGTTCGTTTGGAGATTTACCGAGACATGATTCACATATACATTCTGTTGATGGATTATCATTTGATGATTGATGTGTATGAGTTCTTCCCCATATATTTTTGAATGTTTTTTTGCAAATTTTTAAAACGAACGTATGCTAATTGTTCTTCATCAAATAAATCATAAATTGTGAATGGTGATAATTCATTTGCTTTGCCCCAACCATATATCGTATTATTAATGTTAAAAATTGTTATCATTAGCTTCTTCATTAATGAGAATAAAAATGTATCATGCCGAGCAAGATGACAACATTCAATGATGATTACGATCGAGTAATTTCGGGGTAGAATAGCTTCGACTTGTATGAGTGTTGGTTTGTTGGGTTTATAACGTACGGTAACAGATTTAGTATCAAGACAAAAAGATGTTGTTGTATTTACTGCTGTTATTATTTGTGTTAATATTGCATCTGATGTTGTTCGATTAACATGATATAATAAGTATGGTACTGGTGTAAATGGTGGATATTTTAGCGAATATTCATATTCCTTAATTTGCTTTTTCAATCGTTGGCGTTTATTTTGTCGTTGTTTTCCACGTAAATCTGATGGTAAATTATTAAATTCATATATTGCAGCGTAATATTCTTCTTCCGATAACATATTATATATATATTTATATATATTTCTGATAATAAGAATAAATTAATAATATCAATAATGACAATAACAACAATAATAATAATTTAATAGATATTGAGTAATAAATCTAAATAGTCAATACTATTTAATAAATGTAAAGTTCTTTACCTCGATATGAAGGTCGATTCTCTGAAGAGAGAATCCGAAATTATTTCTTTGAGTAATTGATTAATCAAATAATTGATGATTGTTGTTCGACACGTGTATTAATGAAGATGATTCACTAATAAACAAATTCAATTTATCTAAAGTTGTTTATGATCTTATGAGTTTGTTTACAAAGGAAAAAAAAATAAATAAAATCCATTTCATCCTAAGATAAAATATGGATTAAAGAATTTTTCATTTGATTTTCTGTAAAGTATGGATACGGTGTGTGATTCATTTATATAAATGGATACATATATGACTAATATAATATATCAACGTATCATATGATATCATTCAGCGGGTCAATTAATATGATTACGAAATTATATTCCATTTGATTCTCTATGGCTACTAGGGAATCTGATGAAAGAAATAAATGTTAATTATATAACAAATAATATTTCAAAAAAATGAATAAATCATTAAAATAAAAATGAGCATAATTAATATAATAGCCCTTCACAAGCAGTGAGTGGGGGAAAACACACTTCCCGATTGTGCTATGCTAGATTAAATTTGATTATACCATCTCCAGGATAATTAATTAGTCCATTTATTTTGACATATATTGAATGATCGGGTCTCTTGGTAGAGATTCTTTTTTAATTAATACGTTGAAATATTGGGAGTAACACATCAGTTGTAATTTGACGATGTAATGTAGGTTTCTTGACGTGTTGTATAATGAATGTTTTGGATGCGATTTTCTTTATTATCCGGTATGGACCTTCATATCGTAAATCAAACTTTGACCGAGTGTTGAGGGTTTTCGCCAGAACTAAATCGTTTATTTCATATGTTGGGTCAGTACGATTTCTATCATAACGTTCTTTGTAACGTGCTTGGTTGAGTATAATGTTGTATCTGGCTTGTTCATTTAATGTAGATAAATAATGATTGAGTTTCTGTGTATGTTCAGGATCATAATCGAGTATAACATTTGTATCTTGATGATCAGATGGTAATATTGGTTTTCGACCATGCATCATTTCAAATGGTACTTGTTTGGTCGACGAACGAATAGATGTGTTGTAGTTGAACGTTACGAACGGTAATTGATCATCCCAATTGGTTTTGTGTAAGTTCGAAAGAGCTGCAATCTTTGCGTCCATTGTTGAGTTATATCTTTCCACCTGCCCATTGCTTTGAGGATGGTATGGTGTTGTATATAAATGTGTTGCACCAATTTGTTTGATTAATTCGTTTGTTAGTGCAGATGTAAAATGTGTTCCATTATCAGTGAGAATACAACGAGGTGTACCAAATTTTGAGATAACATCTTCTTTAAGAAATTTAACAGCTGTTAGAGCAAAATTATCTCGTACAGCTTTTGTGACAACGAATATGGATAGGATATCAGTAAGAGATATAATATATTTGTTATCACGTTGTGATGTTCGATTAATTGATCCATGAAAATCTATAGCGACTAATTGCCATACACCTTCTGGTGGTTTGATTGGTCGTAGTTTACCACGAGTTTTTTGTCGACGTGGATTATGTTGAGCACATAAGATACATGATTTAACATAATTATCGATGTCTTTGTACATTGAAGACCAAAAATAACGTTGTTTGATTTTGTGTACGATTTTATTTCTTCCAAAATGAGCACCGTTTGCTGCTGTATCATGATAAATTTTCAAAATAGTTTTTCTAAGTTCGCCTTGAGGTGCATATGGAACAGGAGGATTTGGTCGACGTTTTAAAATATTCTCTTCCATAAAATATTGTTTATGGTTTTTTATATTTTTGTAATGTTCTTCACATAATCGTCCTCTTCTTGCGCTTGTATTAATTGTTCAATTGTAAATGGAATAATTCGATTCTCTTCAGTTAGAGCATCTTGTTTATAAGTCGATTGATATGTTTTAGAATCTGCTAGAGGATTTGTTGTAGCGTTTAGATTATGTGTAGTTGCGTTTCGTAATTTCGAAGAACGAGTTTCGACCACAGCGACTGTAGAAGAAATTTGGTTATAAAATTTTAAATCAGTTTGTGTTGATTGGTCCTTAATAGAAGAAGTTTCATCGGGATCTTCTTCAGCATCTTCTACCGGAGATCTTGATCAGTAATCAGGCATTGAATTAATGGAACCAGTAATATATTTCACATAGAAATCATATTCTAAGATTTTTAATCTCCATCTTTCACATCGTTTATTAATTTGAGCTTTTTTATTTAATTGTGTTGGTGCTTTATAGTCAGTTTCCCATGTAAATTTTATTCCACTTACATAATTATGCCATTTGTCTAACGCACAAATAAAGGCATAACATTCTTGTTCCATTGGAGACCATTTACGCTGTGCTTGAGTAAATTTCTTGAAGAGGTATGCAACAGGTCTTTCTCCATCCGGGTAAATCTGTAATAAGACTGCCCCGATTCCCTCATCAGAAGCATCTGTTTGGACTTTGCATGGGAATATATTATTTGGAATACGTAATACCAAGTCAGTTGTAAGAAAATGCTTCAGTTGTTCAAATGCATTAATTTCTTCTTTGATTAGTGTAATAATGGTTTTTTGTCCTTGCTTCCGTTGCGTTCGAGTTGTTGGTACAAATTTCCTAAGTGCTTCTGCAATTTGTGAAAAATTTGGAATAAATTTTCGATAATATTCGGCCGCTGTAACAAATTTGCAAGCTTCATCTGCTGTTTGCGGTAATCTCGTATTTAATAAGCCATTTATATTATTAGAACTTGGGCGAATTTCACCATTTTTAATGTGATGTCTAAGGTAATCCGTTTGAGTTCGAGCAATTTCGCAGTTTTCTGGATTAAGACGAAAACCAGCATTTTTTAATATTCGACAGATTTCATTGAGATGAGTTAAATGTTCTTGAAATGTATTGGAATATATAATTACATCATCAATATAAGCTAATGCATATTTCCATCTTGTTGGTCCTAATATGTTATTGATTACACGTTGAAATATTGCTTGCTCATTGGTAATACCTTGGGGTAATACAGTAAACTGATAATGATTATCTCGAGTTGAGAAGGCGGTTTTTTGACGGGCCTCTTTAGATAGAGGTACCTGGAAATAACCCGATTTAAAGTTAATTTTGTATAGTAAGTTGCATCTGCTAGTTGATCAAAAAATTCATCAATGCGAGGAATTGGAAATGCATCTTTAATTGTAATAGTATTTAAGCGGCGATAATCGATACAAAACCGCATAGTTTTATCTTTCTTCTTAACAAGAACAATCGGCGATGATGACGGAGATGTTGATTCTTCGATTTGGCCACGTTCTAACAGTTTCTGTGTTTCTTGAAATTTGATTTCTTGATCTTTATGCGAAGCTGAATACTGTTTTGAATATACTGGAGGACGATCACCAGTTTTGATGGCTGATTGCGGAGGGATATTGATAATTGATGGTGAAGGGTCGAATAATATTTTATTTCGCCATAATATATCTTGAATTGCTAATCGATGTTGTGGATGTGTTATATGTCTTGTCGATTCGATTATCTGTTTTCGAATCTGATCCGAATAACATTTTTCACGTAAATGTTTTTGTAAATCATTTCCAGATAAAAAAATATTCAATGCATCGATGACAATAAGTGTCTGATTTAAGCTGACTCGAGTTATCTTTAGCAGATAAGGTAGCTCTATTTCCACGGTTTGTATGTTGGTGAGATGGTGATTTGCGATGTTGGTTAAGCGGGGGATGATGCTTTGTTGAATTTGATGTTGTTGAATATACTGTAAATATTGCATCGCGAGAAATGATTTCAATTCTTGTATTTTTAGACAATGTGTGTGGGCGATTTTGGGCATTGATCAATAAAACTTGTGTTTTATTATCATTGATATTCAATAATGTATGTGGTATGAATATAAATTTTGAAATATAACGTCCAAATGGTTTAAATATTAGATTTTTTGCATTGTTAATTTGAGATGTAATTTTAACTAATGTTTGTGAGTAAGGTGGAAGAGTAATTTGATTTGTTAGACGAGCAGGGTAATTAATACATGTTGGTTCTATATATGGAATTGATATTAATTAACCATATGGATCAAGAATAGTTAATCGTTTCTGGCCACCGAAAAGGTGAACATGGTTATAATTGATCCAGTCGTTGCCTAGTAAAACTGATGTTATTAAATTTGTTTCCACATACGTAATGATCACTGTTTTAACATGTTTAATTTTAATGTTTAATTCAATATGACCGATTATTTTTAAGGGTGTTGAATTTTCTGTTTTACATTCATGGTTTTTGTAAATAAATTTTTTGTGTTGTAATGTTTTAAGGAACTTTAGATTGATAATGGTGATGGCGGATCTGCTGTCAACAATTGCTTCTGTAGGTTGATCATTGACAGAGATGTTGGTGTAAACGGGAACAGATGATGTTGTTGATGGCTTGATTAATTTATTGGGGACACCGCCATCGCGTGACCCAGTTATTGAAAATTTCGAGGCATTGTACAATCGCGAGCGGCATGATTCTGTTCGCATTTATAACAGCCATGTGGTTTTTGTGAAAGCAGTCGATTGTTCGATGATTTTGTTTGCCACAAATTTTACAATTATTGAATTTAATTGGAAATATGGGTTGTTTATTAACTTGATTTTTCCTATATGTTGATGGTAATATATTATCTTGGAATTGTTTGTACGAGGTTGTTGATGGTTTATAATTCGATTTTGGAAACGAGTTCCATGTTGAAGCGGAGCTCTGTGACGGTATATGGTGAGTGACACGATCATTCTTTTTTGTAAAATAATCTGATCGTTTTGTTTGCTTAATCATAGCTGTAAATGATGGAATTGATGCTTGAGCAAAGCATGGTTGTGTTGATTCATTTAATAATTGACGTGGTTTTTCAAATGTATCATATAAATCTTGTTCAATTTTTGCATATTTCAAGAATTCATGTAACGTGTTTATAGATGATTCACGTCGTGACAATTCTTTCTTAAAATTTGGTTTAATTCCACTCATTAAATGTTGAATTATAAATTGTTCCGACATATTTGGATCAATTTCTCGACATAGGTTAGTAACATCATCATAATACGATGTAATTGGTTCATCGTATGATTGTTTACGTTGTTTTAATATATCAAAATTTTTATGAATCATGGTTGTTGAAAAATAACGATTCCGAAAAGCAATTTCAAAATCTGACCAGTTTTTAAATTTAGATTTATTATCATCGAACCATATACCGGCTGATTGAGTTAGTTTACCACGAACTATTTCTAAAATTTCATGATTGTTTGATTCATCATTGGCTTTTGTTATATTTTTAATGCTTTTTAAAAATTGTTCGACATCCTCAGAAGGGTGTCCTGAAAAATTTGGTAAATCATCAAATCGTGCTTTACGGGCTTTTGCTAATAATGTTTGATCAGCCATTATAGTTATATTCAATATCTTTTTTATTGATTTCGCTTGAGGATTTTTTCGAGGTTTTGGGTGTGTGATGAAATTATGTGGAATTAGTTGACTGTCATGGTCCTTAATTTGAGATCTTTTGTTCGAAGCCGTAACGGATGTATTATTAATAAATAATTTAAATGTAACTATAATAATTGAATTGTATAGCTTTATTATAATCAATGTTCGACACTCTATTATGTAGAGGTTCTGTTGAAACTTAATGTTGAATTGATTTCATATATAATAATAATAATACGAATAATTGTTTCTTGTGTGTTATTGTAACTATTTAGCCAGGATCACCATTTGTTAGGGAGAGAGATAGATAGGTGTATGATGTTTATATGTTTATTTACTATCTGACCATAGGTGAACTGTAATACATGTATATATATAAAAAGAAAACAAAGAAGGAAAAGAAAACATATATGAGAAAGAAAATAGAAAAGATATAACTGACGATGACGTATATGTGCGGCATCACACCCTAAGAACGTTATTTTGATTCTTTCATGGAGAGAAATAGTTGACAACGGCAATAACGTATTTCACTACAGAATATCACTTCCTACAGTAAATAGAAGCAGTAGTGATTACTTCATGTAGCTCGTTCTCTTTTGTATAGTCATTAGTACACTGCTGAAAAATATAAAACAACATTAATGAAAAGCTGGTAGATTGAATATGTCAAATATACTCATGCATTTTGTTTTTCTTCCTTTCTTGCATTTTGCGCAATACGCGTAATTTCAAAGTGTTACATTTCTTCCAATCATCATGACGCCAATAACTGAGCAAAAGTAAAACAAGAAATACTTTTTTCGTCATGTTGGTAAGATTTCATAAAGCAAAATCATACCAAAACGCTATTTCCAAGAAAAAAAGAATGAAATTTTGCTTTCAGTACGGAAAAGAAATATGATAGTTAGGTAAGTTCCATTTAAGAATTTCCCACTTTTTTAGTAAAAAGAGAAGTTATCCTATATTGTGCTGTTGCGCATTGCAGAACCACTTCCATCTAATTCTCCAAACTCGAACATCATTCATCAAACTCGATTGTTCTCAAATAGACTCTATTTGTTGAATGATGTTCGAGTTCCCGAAATTGAAAGGAACTGATGCCAGAAGTGAAACTAATTCCGCAATGCCCAATATCGCGGAGTAGAATGTATTCTCAAATCGCCACGGTAAATATATTGGATGGATCGAACTCCTATCAGGAGCTGGAACGACGAGAAAAGTAATGTTTTTTTTACTAAACCATATATTTTCAGTGTTCAAATTTCATTGCGTATCTATTAATTCTTTAACAGAATAAGGACTATATCCTTGCCAATTAGAAAATGCTTTCGTATCCGTTGGTCCATAGTTATTCATAGATAGCCAATCGCATTTACCATTAATGATCCGTAAAACACTTGATATTCCGAACAAACTAATATGTAGACGGGTATTTGCAGCCACAAGTCGAACATGAGATCCGAAGTGATCATTATAGGACAAATCAAATTTCTTGATAAAAATCACTAATATTTTGAATGTCAAATATTAGATAAGAGGCTAGTGTTCATAGCTCTGTCAATGGAATATCAGAGATAATTATAAGCTGTCTGTTAATCCCAGCTAACAAAATACACAGTAGAACAAAATATAGTGAATATCGAATCCAACAAAATCCGTTGTCCGTGAATATGTGAATACATAATAATAAAATACAGAATTTTCATTATTTTCTTCTTAAAATCTAAAGTAAAGTAAAGGATTATAAAGTAAACTTAAAATAGCGATCATAGAGAGCAAAGCAAGGCTGATACATATGACTATTCGGAAAAAAATTAAAACGATTTTTATAAGCTTTCGAATACATTTGTTAAAAATGCGGTTCGTAACATCGTTCAGCATATGAATAAATGTAGAAGGAAGAGTAGATGATCTGCATATAGTGAATATAATAACGATTACAATTTTTCCGTCAAGATACTGCTTTGTCGAAGTGTTCATACAAATGTGATGCAATTGCAATCCGAATAGAGTTCTAATAAATCCAACAGAATGTTCCAGATTAGACGCTTCAAAAAATTCTCATCCCAATGAAACTATAGTTAGAATATATAAATGTTGAAAAATTCATGGTATTTTACATAGCATCAATATGAAGGATATTAGTAATTTATGCTAACAGTCCAAACACCTGGCTTTTCGACATCTATGAAAACATACCTCAATAACATGCATAACTCAAGAAGCTAAGCTCACTAACAACCACTAATACGGTCATATAAAGGGAACCAAACACGCTAGCCAAAGAAATGAGGTTCACTTCACATAGAAAAAAAATGATAATAAAATATGATTCCGATATTTCTAATGTTTGCCAAAAAAATTTTTCTTCAAATTTGAAAGCTACGGCATATTGTCTAGTTTTTCACGATCTCCCTAAATATCTCCAACACCAAAGTATCAAAAACTATATATGTTGAAAGAAGTTTTAAAGTTTTCTAAAAATAGATTTTGAGCGGTTTTAAAGTTTATATAGGAATGGTTTTTAGAGGTTTTCGAAATCATTTAATAAAACTTGTTTAAGATTTTTTTCGATTTTGCAAAGAACGACTTTTAAGAGAATTTAAATTTTATCTGAAATGGTTTTCAAAGGTTCTTTTCGATGTATCTACGCATAGCTTTTAGAGATTTTTAGAATGCATTTACAAATGATTCTTTGGACTTCATGAGATTTATCTGTGAATATTTTTGAAAATTTTCAAGTTTATTTAGAAAGAACTTATGAATTTTTTAGTTGAACACTATATATCTTCTAGCAGTTTTGGATTCTCGAAAGGTATATATATGTACACTGTGATTTGGTTAGGACTACTTTAGTGCATGACAGATAATCTTTGAAATATTCGTTAATCATAGTAATTCTAGATTCTTAATTACGTCTTAGCACTATATGTATAAATTGTACAGAATTATCAATATTTAATTGTGTGCATATTCACTCTTTCATCCTGATTTTTGATGAAATACTCCACATATCTGTTTATTGGGACTGAAGAAAATAATGTATGACTCTGAGTTTGACAATAATAAACGTACAATACTTTATAATAAAACAGCAATAGTTTATCCGAGTATCTCTTTTATATTCAAATGCTAAATTTTATAGCATATGCTA
The DNA here is from genome assembly GCA_022393335.1 of Macrotrachela quadricornifera. Lineage (NCBI taxonomy): Eukaryota > Metazoa > Rotifera > Eurotatoria > Philodinida > Philodinidae > Macrotrachela > Macrotrachela quadricornifera. The sequence goes on from JAJEKB010020748.1 coordinate 33,429, forward strand.
TTGGAAAAATTTCTTTTAAAAGTTTCATACATTCACAAGAATTTATATAAATATAATGTTTTAAATGTTTGACTTTTAATATTTTTCAATTTCTCACTTTTAATTTACTTAAACTACGAAACAAAATTGAAAATCTTTTGTTTTGTAATTGATCGTTAGAAAAAATGATACCATCAAGAGAGAAGAAAAGTACTGATACCAGATACTTTTCATTTATCCCACTGAAAATAATGAAATACAACCACTTACTTCATAGGCAAGAAGTGGAAGCATCAGAAATGCTTTCGAACTAGTTGATCCTTACTTAAATTAATTTATTTCTATAGTTCTGTAATTGTATTGATTAGCGTATACTTTGTTTTTATACAATAAAGAATTAATAAAATAAAGTTATTCAAAAAAATAAGGTATAGAACCTGTATTAGTAAGCAAATGTATATAAGACTATAATGGATTCATATTTACTAGGTTGATTATATCTACCTATGTGTATATAGTCACTTCTTCTCTTAAAATAAAATACCACTTACTATTAATATCACTTCTACAATAAAATTGTTCCTCTATATTTTTCATAGAATTGTTTCGTCAATGTTTATAACAAATCAACATTTAATGTTTCTCAGTCTATTGAGGAATGAATAGAACTGAATTTGATTAATTGGAAACACGTCTCCCACAAAAATGCTGTATATTTAGTCATATACACGATGATTTGTTTTATACGATACTTCGATCTCTTAGTCATTGATATAGAAACTAAATATGCTCCGATCATGTTGTCTAGCTAAGCGTAGCTTATGGTCTATTCAGTTAAAAATCAGTTAAGTTCATGAGTTATAATCTCTAGAAAAAAAAATTAATTAACACATAAGAATTTTTTTCAATACGCACACGTTACTGTTTGGTTTAAATATCACTAATATCAACTGTGGATCTATGATTTATATAACTAGTAGGAATTCAGTTGAAAGGAGTGACTCTCCTTAGAAAACCTAGTTTGAATATCATTTGAAGGTGTCTTGACTCAGTTTTAGGCAGTTTCTTCTTAAAAAAGAACCTTCATCTGAATAAGGGAAGCAATCTTTTCCTGCTCAGAAAAAAAAAGGAGTTTTGCAGAACCTTTTTAGGGGTTCGGCCCCCGAGTACAATTCAGAACCCCTCAGAAGGGTTCTGGCTCAAAGTGGGTTTTGTGAAAAACTAACTGAATCATACATCCGTCCTCATCACAAAATGGTTCGGTCTAGAAAAAAGTTCAGTCAAAAACCGGATGAAACCACTCATCAACCCCTTTTTAGAAGAGGTTCCGTTTCATACGGGAAACACCATAATTCGATGGTTTCCTTTTAAAAACCATCTTCGAATGCAGCAACAGGTTCTGCATTGCAGAATCTGCTGAATCACTGCAAACTATATTGTCTTATTATGAGCATACGTACCGATCCAAATGATGAGTATGTTTCAAATGAGAACCAGATGTCAGAACGACCATAGTGATCGTGAAACTTCAAGTGCATAATTCACCATTGAAATTAGACGAGAATAAATCTAAATATAAAAAGAAGATATTACTTTTATTTATTTAAAATACATAACTTACTCATGTAATCGGCTAAGGATAAATCTAAAATAAAAAAAAGATATTAATTTTGTTTATTTGAAATACATAACTTACTACTGAAATCGCATGAAGATCAATCTGAATACAGAAAGAATATATTAGTTTTATATATTTAAAATATACAACTTACTATTGAAGTTAGATGAGGATCAATCTAAACATAAAAGAACATATTAGTTTTGTTTATTGAAAATACATAACTCACCCATGAAATCACATGAATATGAATCTAAAATAAAAAATAAGTTTTATTTAAAATAAAATACATAACTTACTATTGAATTCAACTGAGGATAAATCTAAAATAAAAAAAGAAGATATTAGTTTGTTTATTTTAAAATACATAACTTACTACTGGACTCAAATAAAGATGAATCTAAATATAAAAAGAAGATATTATTTTTGTTTATTTAAAATATATAACTTACTTATGAACTCAGCTGAAGATCAATCTAAAATAAAAACGAAGATATTAGTTTTTTTTTTAAATACATAACTTACTATTGGAATTAAATAAGGATAAATCTAAATATAGAATAAAGATATTCGTTTTGTTTATTTTAAGATACATAACTTACTATTGAAACTAGGTGAAGATGAATCTAAGTGTAAAAAGAAGACATTAGTTTTATTTATTAAAAATATTTAACTTACTATTGAAATCAGCTGAGGACAAATCTAAATAGAAGAAGGTATTAGTTTTATTTATTTAAAATATATAACTCACCATTGAAATCAGTTCAGGATGAATCTAGATATAAAAAGAAGATAATAGTTTTGTTTATTTCAAATACATAACTTACTATTGAAATTAGATAAAGATCAATCTAAATACAAATAAGATACTATTTTATTTATTTAAAACATACAGCTTACTGATGAAATCAGCTGAGGATAAATCTAAAACAAAGAAGAAATTAGCGTTGTTTTTTAAATATATAACTTACTATAGAAGTTATATGAGGATCAATCTAAATATAAAAGAAGATGTCAGTTTTATTTGTTTTAAATATATAACTTACTAGTGAAATTAAATGAAGACGTATCTTAATATAAAAAGAAGATATTATTTCTTTTATTTAAGGTATATAACTTACTAATGAAATCAGCTGAGTACAAATCTAAAATAAAAAAAAAGATATTAGTTTTATATATTTAAAATATATAACTCACCATTCAAATTTGATGACGATGAATCTAAATACAGAAAGAGGATATTTGTTTTGTTTATTTTAAAATACATAATTTACTATTGAAATCACATGACGATGAATCTAAATATAAAAATAAGATATTAGTTTTGTTGTTTTAAAATATATAGGGTACCATTTGGATCAGAGCTGGACAACTCAATTCAAAAAATGACCAATTCAACTCAACTCAATTCAATTCATTATCCGAATTGAGTTGAATTGAAAATTTTTTTTGAGATGCTCTGACTGAATCGAATTGAATTGACGATTTTTCTTTGTAATGACTGAATCTAAATCGAGTTGAGTTGGACAAAAGTTATAAAACGATGGAATCGATTTAAAATGAGTCCAAGAGATTTTTTTTATATGGCTGAATTAAGTTGAATTCAATTGAGAAAAATTCCAAAAACCAATGAATCGAATTGAAATCAACTCAAAAACAATTCAAAACTTATTTTTAAGACAAGTTCAGATAGTAAACAATTTTTTTATTATTATATAAATTTATCTTGTAATTTATATATATTTTTTTATATCTAGTTGATTAGTTACATTTGTGCCTTTGCGCACATCTTGATGCATAATAGTACATATACTTGCAGTATGCCTGGATAATCTTTTTTTTCTTTTCCTTCTATACGCACTTACTATTTTTCTTTCGTTTTGCAACATCCGATCGTTGATCGAGATACATATATTTATCAACTGGAATTTTCCTTTTTTATTGAATGACTGGATTTTCCGTATAATGCTGTTGAGGATTTTTCCTGCAAAACAATCGAATATACTATCAGCTTTTTTACTTGTATTGAAATAAAAACAGCTTATTTTATAAGATTTATAAGGATCTTTTATTTCTGTGGAAGTCCGACGAGAGAAAAAGGGGCGCAAAGTGTGTGAGCAAAAATTTTGCCATCAAAATGAATTGAGTTAATTTCAATTCAATTCAGTAATAGAGTTGAGTTGAATTGAATTAGACAAAAAAATAAATTATATATGAATTGAATTGAGTTGAATTCGAAAAAAAATTCAATACGAAGGAATTGAATCGAATTGAATTGATAGTGCGATTTTTAGAAATTTAGAACACATGAATTGAGTTGAATTTATTTAGAAGACATTTTTTTTAATCATGAATTGAATTGAAATCTATATTCAACGAATTGAATTGAGTTAATTCACATTTTTGACTGAGTTGCCCAGCTCTGATTTGGATGCGATCGATATGAAGTGAATTTGGAAGGAAAATATTTTTTTGATTTTCGATACATCACTCATCACGGATATTACGTCAAGATGAACTTACATAATAGAAGAAAAAGATTTGTCGTTGTTGTGAACTATCTAACTTACTATTAATATGGGATAAATATGCCACTTGATAAAATTTTTCTTTGTGTCATTTTCTAATAAGTATGTCTGGATAAACATGCTATTAGTATGAATAACAATTTGATAGAAAAAAATGATTCTGTCAAACACAGTCAGAACTATATCTGAAAAAATAGTTCTGTCAAATTTAGTCTAAACCATTTTAGAAAAGATGTTATTGTTCGTGTGCTCGAACAGAATCTTTTCAGTTTGTTAGCACAATGAAAGCAACTTTTCATCTTTTAATATTGAGAGACAGAATCTTACAAGGTTCTGCATTACTACACAGAACCTTTTCGATTCACTATAATTTGATAAAATTTTCTATATAGTTCAGCATTGCTAGACAGAACCTTTTCGACTCACTATAATTTGATTAATTTTTTTACATAGTTAAGCATTGCCGGACAGAACCTTTCGACTCATTATAATCCAATAAAAATTTTTATATAGTTCAGCATTGCTGGACACAACCTTTTAAGGTTCAGTATTATCTAGGAGAACCCTGTGAATTAAACGTAACTATAAACAGATCCTCTTGGAGTTCCGAAATCATTAGCCGGAACTTATCTAGGTTCGGTAGCTATGGACAGAACTTTTTTTGTTTATTTAGGACCGTATAAGTCACTTTCCATAGTTTAGCATTTTCATACAGAACCTTTTATGATTCTGTGTTTGTAATTAGAAACTCGCTCAGTTCAGATTGTCTAATACAAATCTTTGTATGGTTTAACTATAATGTACGAAACCTTTTAAAGTTCCGTATCTATAAGACGGAATCTAGTGGGTTCATCAGCTTCTGAGAAACCACGTTGTAGGGTTTTGCATCAAAACTCAGAACCCCTTGTGGTTCCGAATACTTAGGAAGAACTTTTTATGGTTCAGCTTTATTGAGCGGAACCTTCACTGGTTTTTGTGATGCTTTGCAGAACTTTAAAGAGTTCTGCATGTGTTACAGAACCAAAATTAGTTCCGTAAAACACCTTTTTTTTTTCTGAGTGTCGATCCTCCTTCAACTTCACCAACAAGTGCTAACTTGAATGCTATACACGTAGAGACTTAAATTATCATACTATATCAATTATATGCGTCCATGAAATATCCTAAGATGCTTACAATGGACCGGTCTCTCATGTCAGACGATTTCCTTAACTATTT